>JAOXYJ010000037.1:2777661-2792119 GCA_028566555.1 Lithophaga nigra
GAAGAATGATGCTCCCTCATCAATATTTACCTCCATAATGTGTATACTATGTACACCTGGAACGAGTTTCTGATAATCATGTCAGAGAAATTGATTTGAAGATAATTTAATGATTCTTACATAACAATAGTTATCCTACCAAAGACAGATATACAAAAGCAATGAAATTGACTAATTCTATAATGCCCGATTTCTTGATTTAGTGACTTCAGTCAGCTTAATATTTGTAATTATGATATATTCACTTGAATTAAGCTATTCTCTATTGCCCTATCAGTATTGCATAGTAAAGTCTAATCAGCAGAATTAAGTATATCAAATGATTTTCCTATACTAAATTCAATAAGACATTTCTGTGATATTGTCACTACTAATTGACTGATTTCCCTAAAATTTGTACAATTGTTGCAATAAACCTGGTAATTTAGATAGTGACTATCGAGGTATATCGTATCACAAAGGAACAATTTACACTAATAGTATTTTCTCTGAACGATTTTAAACTCAATTTTAGTAGACAAATTCAGATAAACCATAGGAAATACATCATAAAAATAAAGATAGAGCTTCGTCTGTTGTTTACTCTTTTCCTTCTTTTTCTTTTATTCAGAGATTAGATAAATATTGGGTCATAAAGATTATTGTTATCATCATTTCTGCGATTTTAGGACCATAAAGGACAATAAAGATTATTTCGGTAATTATTTTGAAGACATCATTGCGGTATTTCCGGTATTATTCCTTGAATGTTCATTTTGGTACCATATTAGGAGCACATAATTGGGAGAGATGGTAAATTTCCTGGTATTGTTGCTACTTGAAAGCATTTTTACCCTCATCTTCACAGAATTGTGAATCTTTTTTATACTAATGTCATAACTAAAGATTCATTTTCATTACAGTAAACTTACACAGATTACATGGGAACTCTTTTCTTTTTTTTCAACAATTTGAAGAATGTCTCTTTGTCTATTCCTCCCATAAAAATAAAACAAAAAACGTTTCATTTTACGCTGTAGGCATAGGTAGGGGAATTAATTCAGCGTGTAAAAACCTATCTGCCAAAGAATTTTGGCGATTATTACTTGCAAAAAATTGGAAATTTCTTCCGACTTTTAATTTACGGTATACCTGATATAGATTGTTGACAAACTTCCTTTAGTGGTCGTAAATCTTACATATCTGTTTACATTGTTGACAAGCATCCAAAATCACATAAGAAGTTTTCATTTACTTCTAGTTAGCGTAGGCATTTATTGCATAACGTTTGTTCTCCATGCAGTAAAAATTACATAAATTTTTCATAATGTCTATCAAATTGCTTTTGTTAATGAAAAAACTGAAAAAACCGAGGTATTTTTTACAAATAAGTACAGTGTTTTACCATTAAATGACTTTTGGGTGGTCTTTAAACTTTACTCCGTTAACCACATAAATTTTTATGTGAAAGACCCATGTATAGACAATAAATGTCAGATCAGAAAAAGCCAAAAATTACACTTTAATTCTACCGTGGATTATTATACACCATCAATAATCATTTCAATTATAATTTTATTATTTATGAGTAATATTTCTTGCCTTTCATAGCTTAACACGACGTGGAGTAATTAGTTTTTGTCTTCTGGTGCCTATTTTTCTCTTTGTGATCTTGTTGGGTGTCTGACTGTTTACTTTTTTATACAACAGCTTGACTGTTTACTTATTTAATGTTGACTAAAGTTCCGCAGTTTGTGGGTGATTGTACGTGGAGTCAAATTTTTCATATGTGACATTTTGTTTGTTCTGCTGTTATTTTCTTTTATTTTATGACATAATAGATTATAAGCGATACTTTTTCCGCCGTTTTTCTTGTGTCCGTTCTTTCCCTGACTAAGCAAACTCCAATTCAGTTGGAATAACAATTTACATTGTAATGTCTAAAATATGATCTGGGCTTTTTTTATTTTATTTCAAAGTCTGCAATTTTCGTACCCGTGTATCTTGGTCTTGCAAGTCGATTTGACCACCAGTGTCTCGAAATGCACATGTGCATTTGTTTTGTTATATTTCCATGTTAATGAAAAGTAATTATTAATCGTAATGTTTTTAATGTTAGCTATTTCCGCCTACCGTTAGTTAAAATCAACGATACTATCGCTTGCTATCTTCCATATGACATTATCCTGTAAGGGAAACGAAACATTAACAACGACTTTCCTTTCAGCATCAGTGCCCTTTTAATTGTCCTGAATCACTCTCCAGTGCGAAAATGAGATGAAATCAAATGGGTTTGGTCACAAAAAATGTGGATAAGTATTCATGTTTTGTGTTGAACAATTCCCATTTAACTTAATTACTGGAAATGTACATCAGTATAGATGAGTGACTTTATTGCGGAGTAATGTGTTTTCATTTCATTGCCCGAGTAGATAGGTTAACTATGATAGCTTCAATATATGTATTGGAGTACTTTCCGATTCCACAACATGAAAGAGCTTTCAGTTAGCTCAGTAAACGCATCATCTCCGCCGTATTTATGTTGATACTTTATCTGTTTATACAGTGAAATACATCCTAGTAAATGACATTAACTTTGTTGGTTTCATTTTTGTTTGTCGGAATAAATTGATTTGTCCATTAGGATAATGTTTAATGTTTTGTTAACATAACAAACATATTCATTTTGATGATAGTTGTTTTTCTGTCTAGTCCGGAGACTTTGATCAGTCTTTTATACTTTTCTCTTTGTTTGTCCCTTTGTGGTTCGTCTTTTAAGTGTCGCGTTTTGGTTACTTTACCCTGATATAGGGAACTAGACAAAAAGATAATAGATATGTTGCTGAAATTTCCGAAATCTTAATGTTCGAGAAGTAATTGTTCATACATACAAAAATCTTACGTTGTCGCATGCTACTGTTATTTTATCCCTTTACTGTTTCTCGTATCCTTCAAGGAATTTTTGTGGACGTTTTAATTAATCAACATTTGTTGACTTTTCAATTTTTCAGCAATTTTAGATAAGTAGTGACGCTTGTTTTGGTATTCGCATGTGCCTTTGAATTTGCTTTTACTGAAATCGTGCTCGACCCCGATAAATCATTGTAGTACAAAAGAATAAGCTAACATTATTACGCTGTAAAGAATTAATTTCATATAGACTAATTAAATTATGCCCGTTTTTACGTACAGCAAGTCAGAATACCAAAACATCCTCGATCATTTCATGAGAATTATCTGCACTCATGGTTCATAATGTCTTCATACCCAATAATCCAGGCACAAAATAGCTGACCTAAACTTACCCTCCCCGAAAATTGGGTGAATATGTCTTGCAGTTCTTTTAATTAAATACATTAGGCATTGGTACATTTTACGGGAGGCCAAATTAGAACTTCTCCATGTTCCCACATATAACACAACAGGGAACTAGTTTGGAATTTGATTGTTCATAGAGAGAAGCATAATTATACATTCATATCTGGCATATTACACACTGTAAACAAAGTCATAAATCGGAGTAAATGTTCACAGTCAATTCTAGACCTGGCTTGCTAAGATTCACATTCACTTTGCACATGTTATTTATCATAGTCATAACAATTTTGTAGCAAATTGCTGATGTCTGTAGTGATCAAATCTGAGGTAAACCAGTGGCCTGGTCGTCGGTGATAAAACATTCTATTCTGGAATATGTTGGCATTATCTTGGAAGACTTTTAATGTTGTTTGAATGTGTGCAGTTTCAAGCAACAAAGATCTGTCTGTCTGGTTTCTGGAAAGAACAAGTTTTTCTTATCATTCTGAATGGCTGACGTTAACTTGCTCTTCATAACTTCTATAAACAAATTTTGTCTACTCTTTTCTTTGGTTCGTGGCACTTCACATCATTTGCAGCATTTTTTAAAAAAATACACGAACATTTAGGTCACTAAAATATGTGTTTCATATTTGACACAGTAATAATTACAGGTATACCAGCATAAATGTCAACCTGCCGTCTCTTACCATATATATCCAGTATATATGCTACAAACTAACATATTGCAGTTATATACATTACAAAAAAGTGCCATTTGAAACTTGTGATTTGGGATCGAAGCCACGTTTATTGTTGCCAGTGCTACCATCACACTATAGAAGCTGGTTTTTAGTATGTCTAATTATTCCATCATCGTTCATTTAAGGTCCAGGGGCCTACAATTCTAAAGACACTATAAGTAAGAAAGGAGGACTAATGGTAACCAAAGACAAGAGATTTAGAGATCTGAAGGGTGAAGGACCAGGACCTGGAGCTTATGAGGTTTGTATTTATGGTCAATGTATTAATGATAAAAATAGAAGCTGCATGAGTGAGCAGACAATACTAAAAAATATCCCTTTCCTTGTACAAAGCAAACTGCAAAGACCCTGAGGTCTTGGGACAGGTATGTATTAATCGGATTTTTGTCACGAAAGTATTTAACAAAACCAAAGTAACATATTCATTTGATACCAAGTTTTGTGAATAAAAACTGAATAAGAATGCAGATTTTGGTATTCCAGTACAAATGTAAGAACAAAGACCTAGGACATGTGGGTTTGTATTGATGACAATATTGCAAGTTTGAATGTTGGAAAGGCTCTATATCACACATATGTTTTATAAACCAAAGTTTCATATTAATTCAAAAATTAAAATGAACTTTGTGTGCAGAATACACATGCAAAGCACAATGTTCTAACACAAGGTATGCAGCCTTGTAAAAAAGACATTCAACTGTTTGACATGAAAAAGACTACATCCAAGAAACAGAACAATCTGGATAAATATGTCCCAAAATGATTTCTTGTTGTAAGGTGGTTTTATTTTTGTCAATCAATTAAATGTATAGCAGTATGTGAAAAAAAGAGGACATGTTTGAATCATGCAATAGAGGGCTATAAAATAGTCAACAACATTAAAAGAACTTTTATAACAGTTTACATTAATGTGCAAAAGAGCAGATAATAAATCAACATGAAAAATAACATCTTTTACTTTTCACTTAAATTTACTTCGATCACAAAGAACAGTGTCACTTCTGAACAAAGTACCTCTATTATCCCTTGTTTATTGCTGAGAAAAAAGAGGTTATGTTTATATTTTTCGAGGTGCAAGATTTAACTTCTCAACCTCTTTGTAGTAATACATATACAAAGTTTATGTTTTAATCTGTGACTAAATTCACAGGTATATTTAAGGAACACACATTTCCCATAAGGTTGAAATGCAAAAGACTTTTATCCATCAACAACAAAAAGCTGTTACAGATTTGTAAAATAAATACAGGAACTTTAGAACTTCTGTATACTTAGAAGGTTTGTCCTTGTATACAGTTATTGACACTGGTGTTCAATATAGTAAACATTTTCTGCAGTCTTATGAGAGACATACATCAGACCCTGATCAAACTTTCCTATATGTCTGTTTACTAATGGCCATAGAAAAGGTATTATGTTGCTCTTTTTTAATCTACAACTCAGCAGTTTGATGCCGAGGTCAGTTTTTCATTCTGTTTATGTCAAACATAGAACATTTATTCACCACTTCAAGACTAAAAGCAGATATTGTACAACATTTAATTTAGCCTACAGATCTAGTCAAATGCTTTTTGCCTCTTTTGTATTGATTTAGTGGGTGGAATATTGCTTTCCGTTCCATTTGAATGTCAGTCTGTAGTAATTAGACGTGTTTTATCTTGGACAAAGATAGATTTGGCTTTTCTTACGGGGCAGCATGCAATGTTCATAGTATCACCATCCCATGTCGAAGTTACAGTGGAAATTAAACTGACTGTCACTTTCAACAATTAATGGTTTACATGTCTTGGAACTTCACTACTTAAACTTTCTGTTATCAATCAAATCTTTTGGAGAGTGATGTTATTGATGTGAAGTACTTTTGTCTATGTGTTGGTGTATGGTAGGTCTTAAAAGGTATATGGATACAATTTTGAATTTAAAGCTTTTTCGTATTTGATAGGTTCAACGTTTATCATTATTTCATATAACAGTTACATAAAAAAATTCAACTGCAGCGGTAATAATCTCATATCACTGTTTTTAAATAAAATTCTCATTCTAAGACACCTAATGTCATTGGTTAGTTGCAGCATATTAAATGTATGCTTTGTCTCTAATAACACCAGTAAGTCCCCATATCATTCTTCTATATCTATTCACTGTTATCGTAAGCAACTTTTTACTTTGCAAAATCCTTTTTTTTTGTAAAAAAAATCAACATTACAACATCAGGTAAAGTCGAAAATGGTGTTTGGTTTTGTTTCTTCAGTTACATCGTATCATATATTTTCTTTTCGTTAGTCGTTTGATTGAAGCAGTTCTGATTATTAGCAAACTGTCTGTGTAGTACATGTGTTTATAGTGACTGTTGCAGTACATTGTAAAAGTTTCCAAGAGTTTGCAGTTCAGTTTTCCAATTAAATATTGCTGGTACACAAAGCTTGAGTGACACATGCCTGCAGGAGCATTGTTTCAGTAGATTGATCTTTAGTCATGTTGCCTGGCAGTATGATTGTTGTAGTCGTAGCAAAATTTGAAAGTCCTGGCGTCTCTGCAGAATGTTTCAGAACTCTTGCTGATCTTTGGAAGCTGAGAGTAATATATATGTTAGTGTATACGTCCCTGTTGGAAGTGATTAAAAAAACTCATTCCTGATTTTCGTGACTACAGCCATAATTTCCATTTTGGTATACTGGTATCCATCTTCTCTAGTGTCACAGTATAACAAAAAGCTACCTAACATGTCAGTAGGTAGAAACACATTTCGTTCCTGCTCTCCTGAATTGCATATTATCCGTCTTTTCTTTTAATGTAAAGTAGTGGCCATTTTGTTGGAAATTGTACTGGCAGATTTTTCATTGTACATTTCGTGATACCAGAATTGAGAAGTGAAAGGATTTAGTTTTAACCTCATCACTAGTGCTCGTTTTCTACGTGTTTTGTCTGTGTTGTATCGTTGTTTACGGAAATAATTATTCAAATTTATTGTGAATGGACCTTCCTGTTATCATTTGCTCATAATCAGAGGTACTAATGATTATGTACTTTTTGTTAAGGGTATCTTGCCCATATGTGTCTGGCATAGGAATAGAGTGGGTAAATCTTGTTTGGTCACATCGATGCTGCAGTATATTGTCGGCATCATGTCCTCCGTGATGTATGGATACTGGGTCAATTTAAGTCATAAATCTTTACCAATTTATTTGTAATGTGCAAGTAGGCCGTATTCTGGTCACATCTGTACATATTACTGTTGCAGCGAATATACAGCAGTAAATCCCTGCGTAATCTTTGACCTGTATTCGTATCTAGACTCTAATGTAGTGGCATTCAACCCTAAGCATGAAGAACATCTAGATTCTGAGATAACGTTATACTTGATGGGGTGTATCCAAATGTCATAAGACTTATCCTGTTTTTTGAAAATGCCCTTGGTATTTGTTGTTTTTTATCCGTTAGTACTAAACACTGAATACATTATACATGCGTTGTTACGTGTGTATCGTTTGGTCATGATGATGCCAAATATGTATTTTGGATAGTAGAGGATGATGTGTACCGAAGTACATGTACCAGAATCATGAATTCTGAATTAGCAGTTTTTAATTTTTTTCTCAGTGTAAAATTTGCTTGACGTTATGAGTCAAGGACCTTGTAGCGGAATTCTGATAAATGTTTCATACAAAAAGATAAAAAATTAATTGAAGAAGACATGTACCACTGTTTTATGTTTCTTTGATTATTTTATTTTTTAATTAAGTGTCAGTTTCGATTCTCATAATATCATGGTCTTCAAGTTAGTTTAAGGGTCCACGCAATTGAAAATAGATAGAAATGCAATAGGGTCATCAGTTCCAAACGTTTGTCAAAACCAAGATCGGCTGTACGACCTGTTTATACACTTCATCCTAAAGAAAGCCAACCTTTAACTGGATAGTTCGAATAAACCAACCCTTTCTACGACATGTCTCCAACATAATAAGTGATATTGGACGACTATATTATTGTAGCTACAAGCATGTATTGATACTCCCTGTCACAGCTCTTCGGTTTCCTGCATGGTAAAAAGTTTTGCAGATTTGCGTTATTTATGTCACATTCACGAAATGTCGCCTAACCAATATAAACACAAACGAATTAACAGATAGTCTGTGTATCATTCTGTCATTCAGTTGGTATCTTTGTAGTAACTTTTATACTTTATACTGCAGAGTACTATTTCATGGTGGATTTTCTGTCATTTTTAAACCATAAACGTCTACAGACAGCCTTACCCATCTACCCAATACGGGAAACTTTGTAAGGCGACATTTTTGTGTCATCTCAAGTTATACAAACATAACATCCGTTTGTAATATCACTCATATTGTTCTAGAAACGTACAAATTTGTAATGACAAATAAATTATCAGATGCAGACTGTTTATTTAACTAAATAGAATATAAGTAGATTGAGGTAAACGAACACCTACGTGACCCATGTTAAGTCGAGAGATCGCTTCCGCGATAGTGTCTATCTTAGTTTGAAAAACTTGAATCATATTAGTATTAATCAGACGTATTTGATTCCCGACCCTTAGGTTAAACATTGAACCAATGATAACATCTCGCGTGCCTTGTCCTTTTTCTTTTGTGGTTAATAGCTAGATGATTTCTACTTTGTTGGTTTGGTAGGAAGTCGTCAGTACCTTTCACTCATCTGTCATAGCGTCTTTGTTACTTTTTTGGAATTTGTGATTAAGATCAATTAACATATACCTGTTAATTGGCGTTAATTGCACGTAATTTGTTTAATTTCCATCTCTTTCATGCCTTAATTTACTACTATCTTTTTATAATAAAGGATTGGAATGCTAAAGGACGCCAAATGGGTGCATCAAGTCTACTTGTACAGCTTGTGTGTTCTAGCCACAGTATGGTCGCTGCTTAGCTAACATCACCGTAACGGTTGACACAACAATACATTATAGACACAGTTCGCAAACATTAATTTTAAAAAGAAATATTTGATCTTAAGCTGATTGTTATGTCATTTGCTCAATTTATGCCTCGGAAATTTGAGTTATGTTCAGACTTTTCAAAATCAATAGATTTTTACGTAAATCTTCGAGAAATCCGTCTTCCAATCACGATTATTAAATAAGAAAAACGTCAACAGTGTGTTGTAAATAAAACATATGAACCTAAAGATCTCAGATCATCTCATCTATAGAGCTGCCAGCTATAAAGTATATACCTTTATCAGGGACAAGATGTCGAAAAATCAGCAATACATGCTGGCAGTGACAAATTTTATGAGGGAATCAGCATTCTATTTCCAGCTCTAATTTGATCCTGACTAAGATAAGAGAAATCTTTCCCAAGTCGCTATCCCATCTTAAACCTTAAGATCACAATAAAATTCATTGTGTATTCATAGTTAGTAATAAAATGGGTATATGGATGTGAAAAGAATGTATATCAACTTCATACTGCAATAGAATCAGATTAATATTGTATGTCATTAGATACTCCAGTTCGATTTCCTTTTGTTGGTAACCCATTATATTGATAAGGACTTGTGTATTTTTAGACTTTTTATCGTTACTTTGATACTTCTACACGGAATAACTTTTAACCCTCAATATTTGTCCTATTCTCAAACTGGCATGTTTCTTTTTCAGTTTTATCTTTCGTTGAAGAAATTATAGAAAACCTTGCACAATTTTCCTTTCAATGTGGTTCTTCATGTTTACGCAAGTTCCATGTTGCATAGTAGATATTTAATTAATGGACATCTCTTTGAATGTTTCTGTGATGTTACAAGATAAAAGCATTTTTGATAACTTTGGGTATATTTTTGCCTTTTTACTGGACCTCTGTTCTGGCTTTATAAGATATCCTGTCATGCAACTTCACATGCAATGCAGTCAGATGGTTGTACAAGTGTGCATGAAAGCACGTCATTGTTCAGCTTCTTTCTGAAACAATAATTGGTTTCTTGTTTTTGTTTCCAGAAATGTTTACTTTTATCTTCTGTATCTAGTTCCAGTATTAATTCATGCAGTTTCCTTTCTGTAGTCTTTTCAATAGTTGTTTTATATAACCTTGGCTTCATTTGTCAAAAATAATTTGATGATGTCTCCTGTCACTTTTGTGACATCTTTTCAGAGATAGATTTACTTTTTTAGGAATTATTTTTCGTTGGAAGTATCTTTTATTACACTTTATTATGTCGCCTTTTCTACTGAAAGTTCGAAGTCCGTTTTAGGTAGATGCTATTATCCTGAAAATTTGCATTTTCTAATTTTGCTGACGGCGGCCTCCATTGGACTCTTTATTTCAGTCAGACAGTACTTTTGTTTAGGAGGTCTGAGTTTAAAACTTTTCTAGTGTTAGCTTTAAACATCCGACTAGTGTATAGAAATTAATTTTATACTTCGTTCACGAGTGGTCTTGTCATATTGAAATTATAACATGCAGTTTACATTGTGCTTCTTTCTCATTTCAGTTCTCACCAATTGTCCAGGATACAGTATTAAAGGGAACATTCAATGCCACGTTGTCAAATCCTATTGCACCACAGATGGATATGTCCAGCCACGTTGGAAGTTCTGTCAAACATCAGTTTTTGTTGGGTGTGTGATTTACCTCAAGGATCACAGACTGAAGTTCGAAACCGTCCATTTCAATACCAGAGAAGATCTGTTGCTAAAAGACACTGTTTTAAAGTTATATAACAGATGTGTTTTAAGAAGCAATAATTATAGAGAACAAATAGGATATATATGTATAAACATTTTAAAACATTACTGTATGTTATGAATTTTTATTTCTTTTGACACTAACTGTGATATATGTGAATTGTTCTATGTGATATGAAAGACTAGACACCTAATTGTTTTCTGAACTTTTTTGTATTATTTTAAAGGTGTGCTGATCATGTCATTAAATGTTATATTTGTGAATATTTTTTGTTTTTTTCAATTGCAGTGAGAATGCTGATCATGGGAAAATGCAGTGTAATAGGTATAATCTCACATAATTGATCTGCAATGTCAATTTTTAAATGTGAGGTTGGTTTTTTAGATATAGTCTCTATCAAGTTTCTGTTAATCCTCTCTTGGATTTTCTGTTACTTGTAATTAAAGCTAACATTTCTGTTGTTACACATTCATTGACATTACATAGAATAAGTCTTGGTATTTTGTTATTCTTATTCTTGGGTGAATTCTGTCTTGATATTCCTTTGTCCTCACTAATGTTATTTTGTTGTCTTTAATCTGCACTTGTGTTGTCCTAATTCAGTCATCTGATTCCTGTTTCTGGCTTTCCATTCAGTTATTCTGCCATCTTTCGTCCTGTCCTACTTATTGCAAAAAATTTCCTGTTGCCTTTTGTAAATTCTGCATGTCCTCTGTTGTCTAGTCTTTTTGTGTGTAACACCTGGGGACTATTTTCGTTTGTTACCCTTTATCAATTACTTGTACACTTAATTCTGATTCCCTTATCAGAGCTTAGGTTTTCTCTTTGCTACCACATTACTGCTATTCTTGATATTCTGTTACCATACACCCTACTGCACAGAAGTAGGTGCTTGTTAAAACCTGTCAGTGGGTTCTTCACTTTCTTAATTTCAAATCATAGGTTCCTAATATTTGGTATCAAGCGGTTTTTAGGTGGAGTATTTATCCAGGACATTTCTACTATCTAGCAAAAATACTGTTTGGAAAAGACATTGGTGAAAATACTGGAGCAATTTTTTCTGTAATTACAAATCAAAGATTTTAAATTATAATGCACTTTTGGTTTTATTAGAATTCCAAAGAAAAACAGTAAAAATCAAACCACCTAAAAGTGAAATTCAGTTAGAGATACCATTATACAATAACAATGTACTTAGTGCCAGTATAATTTACAGTTTTACCAACTGCAAGGACAAGATACGATAAGGACCCTTTCCGGCACCCTTTCTGAACTTTTTTGAATAAAATTTGCATTTGGATATTTTTTTCTTAAAACACCAGTATTTCAGAAAAATCATATTTTACAGTCATTTATCATATTTTGACATTATGTTGTCGTCACAAAATTGTTGGTTTTAACCATTCCTTCAAAAATTTACCCAAAATATGGATTTCATCACAATTAAATACGGGCGGATGCAGGAACCACAACAGTCTCGTCACATATCATGTAACTGAGCTAATCTAATGTGTTTACAAAATATTCTTGTTCATACATCTGCTCATATTTAAAACAGACAGAAACGGCTCCATTTTTCACCGTTTTCATGTGATTTGCTTAATTTTGCAGTCCATTTTAATGCATGCATCTTAAATAGTTAGATAATGTTTTTTTAATTTAGTAACTTACTTTAATAAACTCCTATCATTAAGATGTTTAATGACAATATTAACCTTCAAATATGATGAAGTTGAAAAAATATATAAAAATTGGGGCCAAATATAGATCTTCTCCTAACCAATCTTGTTCTTTCAAAATGACCAGCATCGAAGTACAGAAACTGGACTTGTGATATTATTTAGAACTAACAGTCCACCAGGTGTGGCATTGACCTAGTGGCAGACGTCAATATATTTCATGAAACCTAAATTAATTTAGTGCACCATACGTGAATATAGATATTATGTCTTATCAGTGGTACTTGAAATCAGATATTGGAAATCAGAAGAAAATTAAAACGCTGGAGAACAAAACAGACCAAAAGCCAAATCCAGCTAAGGATACCTTTGCACACGGAAGCTGTATCTTATCTTCAGTATAACTTAGTGTTGCTAACTGGAAATTTCAAGAAGTATCAAAGTAAAATAGGGATCAACACTGGAGTACTAGCTACAGGACTGTTGATGCCCTCGGGGACTAACAGTTACATCACCTGTGGCATTGATCCAGTGGCTGTAATGAATATGTTACATGATAACAAACTACGTTAGTACATTATAAACGTATTTCAATAAATTGTCTCATCACTGCAGCTCGAAACCAAATATAGCAACATTTTCCTCGGCGAATAGAAATCATCATTCAGCGCAGCTTTTTAAAGAAAAACGGGAAGCCACGATATAAATACCTTGTCATAGGTTGCAATAATGCGTACTACGTTAAAAACCACTCTAAATCTAACAACAAACAGTGAAGACGATATCATAACACTGTTAGATTTTTTTTAATCGACAACATAATTTATTTGCCCAGATTGGTGGACGAGTGTTTCAACAGGCAATCGGCATTCCAATGGGCACAAATTGTTCTCTCCTCTCTGAACTGTTTTTGTACTCGTATGAAGCTGACTTCTTTGAAGAGCTACTCAAGAAAAAAAGAAAGGAATTGGCCCCAAACCTTAAATTCCAGCTACCGCTACATAGATGATGTCCAGTCATTGAACAAATCACGATTCGGTGACTATCTGCATTTAATCTACCCCTATGAGCTTGAGATTAAGGACACTACCGATACCACTAAGTCAGCGTCTTACCTTGACCTTCACATCTAAATTGACTCTAGAGAAAGACTAAAAACCAAACTCTACGACAAGCGTGATGACTTCCCATTTATCAGTAGCAACATTTCAGCAGCACCGGCGTATAGAGTTTATATTTCGCAGCTTATATAGTTCTGGACAAGGATCGATTGCTGACGAATAATCTACTCAAACAAAGTATGATGCTCCGGAGTCATCTCTTCAAACATTCTATGGCCGACGCTGTGAACTGGTTGTCCGATTCCCAAATGAAATCGGATCTTTTTCCTGGGCCATAGTTTCATCTTTCCTCTACTCGAACATGACCTTTTTCCGGACCTGACATTGGGCAACACGGCGAGTGTCTCATAAGAGGCAGGCAATGCTTACTCATCCGGAGCACCTGAGTGCATCCCATGTTTTTGCGGGGGTCCGTGTTGCTCATCCTCGTTCTTAGCTTTTCTCGTTGTGCCTTTGACATGTGTTTGTTTGTCTTAATCCGGATCCCTTGATTGTCGATTTTTATTCACCCTTCGGTTTTCTTTCCTTTTTGCTTACTATTTGTTACAAAGATTATAATTTATTTTGTTTATCATCCTGTCTTAATCTACTTCCTTCCTGCTTGCTGACTACCTGTTCCGGTATTCAATTACTAGTATTGGAGTATATTGTATGATGTATTTTTAGACATATGTTAGTTGTCTGCCTGCTGTTTGCCGATCATATATATATATATATAAAATTTAGATTGTACTTATATGCATTTGAATGGCAATTCCAATTTTGCTCTGTACCCCTTTTGAGCACTGACTCACATTAAGCATTTTGTCTTAGCTCTGTCATGGCATGCTGGTATTTTGATACGGTACTGATATTGTTACCGTAGTTCAGTCTTACTAATCTGCTGTTTTAGTTTAGTGATCTTGGTTTAATGCCGGACTTAGTTATCTTGACCTAGGATGTTTTGTTATAAT
>JAOXYJ010000037.1:2838006-2849873 GCA_028566555.1 Lithophaga nigra
GATCATATTTTAGTGAAGGATAATAACCTTTGAACACTGATTCATTAGAATCGCATAAGAAACAGATATCTTTTATTGAATAAGGTTTTCAGTTTTATTCTCTCAGAGCATATCAACAGTTGTGTAATTGACCTTCCTTTGAAATCTCTCAGAAAAAAAGAAACCATAGAGAATATACATTTTTTGTGAAATTGTTAACATTGTATCTCATCAGACTCTTGTGTTGATCTGTCAAAATTTGACAAACTATCATTACATTTAGATGTTTCCAATAAGAAATTTGCTTGATGAAAACTTGCTCTAAGATAGTCTAAATTGAATTTTCTTGTATACTAACAAATGTTTCCACTTTGCTTCACTATGGAACTATGGATTGTTTTCTGCAGATAGGAAGCTGTGGGTGATCAGAAGTTCAGGGTTACATTCCAAAAAATTGAAAAAAAGAGAGAGAGAAAGAAAAAATAAGAAAAAAAATCATTTAATTTTCAGAAGGTAGTGGAATTTTGAACAAACGACTTGCTTTCTTCCTATATGTAATAGTGCATTTAAGCTGTGCATTTTGGGGGCGATCTTATTAGAAACTTGATCAAAATTAGATTAAAAGATAAGTACATATGAAGTGGAGGTGTCTTGTACTTTCAGTCGTTGGTTGACTCATATTTTTTGGAGGTCACAAAATGGCCAATTTATTATACATGAGTAAAAGGAGGGTCATAAATAAAAACATTTTCTCACAGATTTTCAGATTGGCCAATCTTTCAGCTCATTGGCAGCTGTCATTTCATCACTGTTCTATCTGAAAGAAACATTTTTTCTTAGTGAACATTTAACTTTTTTCACATTAGAATTGATTTAATGGTCTGCTGACAATCATCTCTTTACAGGGTTACCCATAATTCCTCCCTGCTGGGAGATATCTTGTTATTCAAAGTGGCCATGTTTCAGTTTTTATCTATCATGTCAACATATTTGGATAAGAGAAACCATCTCAATTTTTTGATATTTCATATTTTAAGTAATGTAATTTACACTCAAATTACCTGTTGAAAAAAAGATCGTTTGTAAAGGTAGATGTGGCTTGATTTACATTTCACACTAAGTTGATGGTTTTCTGAAGTCGAATGATGTATGCTGATAAATTCTATATACATGTATTTAGCTAATCAAAATTGAAAGCCTCACCAAGTCTGAGTAGATGATATTTTAGAGAGGGTGGGTGGAAAACCATGATGGTATGTTCTTTTAAGGGTGTTTCATGATGGTATGTTCTTTTAAGGGTATTTGGAGGTGTTTCAAAATTCTTTTGATATAATCATTAATGGATCGAAGGAGAAAAATAGAAATAGTAAAATTTGAAACCAGTAAAAATCATGGGTGAGAATGGAAGCAAAAAATAAGAATTAGCAGCTATGGATTTTTGACTACACATAAAAAAGACATGTATTGAATAACTTGTTTGCATTTGTGCTGGTCATTCTTGTCATCAAACTTCCTAATTTGGATGTTTTAATTCTTAAGTTTATGTCCCTTTTTATCATGCTGTTGGACAGCAGTGCAGTGTAACACCCAGCTTCCATCACTACAAGAAAAATTCTGTCAGTGAGGTGTGCAGTAATCTGCAATTCTGTGCTTAATTACTTTTTCAGTCTTTCCTTATTTCAAATTGTGTTTTTCATCATTGGACTTGAAGCCACTCACTGGATTTCACCTTCACCAGCAGGTACAAACTTTCTACCTCACTTCAGATAATGGGTAAATACCATTTAAACTAACAAACAATTAGATTTAATGGGAATTTTACAACAATTTTATGTTTCCATATAATGGAGGGAAAATATTGTATTCACTACAAAAGGTTGGATGGACTTTTTAAAAGCTGAAAGCCCTAAAAATATAAAATAGTTACATACTTTGAAATCATATTCGGCTTTTTTTGGATGTTATCAGCTAAGGAATCTTGTATGAAATTTGGCAAGGACGAGTGACTTAGAAATAAAATGTCAGCTGACAAATGGCTAGTGATTTGATGAACAATTTGAAATTGCGTGCTAACCCGAAATTTTGACTGGTTAATTTTAAAATGTTTGTTCTTTGAATACATTTAGATTCATATCTGTCCAAACACCTCTTTTAAAATAAAAGCAAAGTGGGTCAAACTTTTGTTAGCCATATAAAGGTAGGGTACGTCTCTGATTGACTTCTGGCATAAGATATGATCACAACCTGTACCTGTTATTGTTTTCAGTTCAGAGTTTGAAATATATTTGACAGTTACAAGTTTTAATGGTAGACAGCTCCATGACTTATTAAAGAATTATGTACATATTTCATTTCTTTTGGAAGTAATTAATAAACTTAACAATGCCAAAAAGACAAAGTTTGTAATAATAACAATGTCAAAATGAATATTTATTTACCCACTTGTTTAAATTACAACAGGTAGAATTTCTTGTGGGTGTTACTTTCAAATTTGATTATGCCCTCAATCCTACATTAAAAATAATTCAAATTTTGTTATTATTGACTAAATAACTTTAAAAAAAGTCACAAATTTGTTCTCATGAAATTTAGATGAAAAATTTTTTCAAACAGATTAGTAATCACTGCTAAAAGTTTGAGTGCCATAACATCTTTTCAAACATTAACTATTAAAAGTTAAAGGGCAAGTAATTCTCAGGTTTCCGTAGAAAATAAGTAAAAACGTTGAAAAAACATATCTTTCAGATCCTTCCCTCTAGTTTGGGATTTTTGGTACTAGACAAGCCCCGGTAATTTCTGCCTAACTGTTTTAGATATATAAACTTTATTACAGATAAATGCCCAACAATTTTGAAGTGTGCCAGTCTTTCATTATTGATCTAAGTATCAGAGTGATATGGAGAGATAATTTATAGAACCATTATTGACTGATTTTATTAGTAATAAATAGAAAGAGAGGTCTATAAATTTTTTCATAAAACATTAAGTAAACAAGGTCCACTTAATGTAACATATTAAAATCTAATATCGCATAATAAATCCTTTTAGATTACATATGGATATATGACCATGGTAGTAAAAGTTGATTTCTCAAAAAATAATTTTTTTAATGGAGGTCTTTATTAGTTTATGACAAATTGCACCTGAACAAACACAATAGTATATTAGTATGAACGATCGTAAAATTTATGATTATTGTGGCCATAATAATTGTTGTATGAATTACCGATATTTATGAATGAGTTTGAACAGGAGAACCAGTGAATTGTGGTATTTCAGTCGAAATAAACTTGTATTTTTCGTGCAGTTCAGAATAATTTTATGCTTTCTCATGTTCGGAAGGTCACACTAGAGCAGAAGCAATGTGATATTTGGTCAGCTCATTACAACGGTTGTTGACAGAAATCTCAAGGATTGTTCTGTAGATAAAGATCTCATACATATAGCAAATCTGACAAGTTATTGTAGTATGTGCTATTAAAGCCCCCTCCATTGGCCACTATAAATATTATGGTGGTATAATTACTCTATCCATTCAGCATGACAGAATAGACTGTTATCGCATCATCTAACAAACACCTGCTTGACCAGGGTTATCTGCCCATCTTAGCGGAAACAATGGTTAGTAATATATGTACTAAATTGTTTTTGGAATTTTGAAATGGTTTAAAAATAGACTTTGCAAATGTTGATGTCAAATGGAGGTCCTGAACTCCTGAAATGAAAGTTTCATCTTGAAAAGTCTTGTGTTTTGAAGCAAATAACATAAATAAATATACAGATCAAAATATTTTGATGTATTGGTAAACAAAAACCTTTGTATTTACATACTTTTTTCTTATTTGTTATTAATATTTTTGTAGCTTGCAAACACTTACAGTCCCATTTCACACAAAAATTGAGTTATTTCACACAAGGGACATAACTGCACAATTTTAATGCTTTGATGTGGAGGAAATTTTAATGGATACATTTTCAAAACCAACAGTGTTGCAAAAAGAGGTAATTATTTATTTAAAAGTTTGGGATAACTTTATAGAAAATAGTTCTAACAAACAAAAAGGAAACAGGGTATTGATCTGTAGAATGATATTATTGGTTTTGTGGATGATTTACTACAAACATTAGTGATATAAATGAAAAGTTTTTGATGCTAATGTGATAATTAATGAGTAATATTGTGTCAGGGGTGTAATTAATTTCCCTACCTTCACATGGAAATTAAACATTAGAAGTTGACTGTGATTAAAGGCAGGATTTCAATAACTGGTGATGGATTGCCCTGGATATTATAGTTATGGAAACTGGTAGTGTTAAAGAAATAAAGGAAATTGAATTGGTCCCATGGAATCAGAAAGTTATATAAATATTGGTCTTTCAGTCAGTAATGGCTATAAAAGAGATCAGAAACAATGGGAAAAAGAGTTTAGTTCTGGTGTAATTGATTTAAACACGCTTCTACTTAAGTTTTATGATGAAGTGGATATATATTTATTTTTTTAATAGTGTCAATTTTAAGTTGCAAGAAAAATATTCAGACTTGCACTTGATTTTTTTGCAGTTTCTATATAAAATTATTTTTTTAACTGTCAAGGAGAAAAAACACAGCAACAGCAAAATTTGTTCTAGCTAGTCTTTTGTCTGGGGCATAGGAATTGTGTCTAGCATTGGCAGGAGCTACTATAAAAAATATTAAATTGGCAAACTAATGGAAAAACAGGTGTAAAATTCAGATATGTTTAAATTATTCCTTGTCAGTTTCTCAGTGAAATAGGTCTATCAACAGACATTTCCATCAAATTAAACTAAGCAATCTTTTAAGAAGATACAAACAAATGTCTCACAAATCAGACCAATGTTTATGTTTCTATCAGTAGGCCTATAAATTCTGTTCTCCATAGGATGTCATTGTTATATCTATCTCTTGTTTCTGTAGAAAAGGTATCCAGTTTTTTTAAGATCTCTTACATGACATGTTTATGGCTACCCATACATCATTTGAAGGAAAGAAAAAACTTTTATTGTACCATAACTTTGTGTTAGCTCAGCTAAAAACAAATTTGGAATTTTCTCCAGTTGGGGGTGCTTATTGAAGAATGTTGATCCTGTAGCTTAAGTTATTTGTTTTCTTTTGTCTTCATTGAAATTACTTCCCCATGGAATGCACTTTGAAGCTTGGTCTAGTATGGGATTCACTTGTAGAATTCTAAAACGTAATGTATTCAGGAACATTATAAGGGTATGAAATAAGATTTTAAGACCACTTACTCAGGGTAAGTCAAACATTGAGTCAACTTGCCCCTCCAAAGTTTACTCTTGTGAAGGCCATATGAAAATTAAATTTCACGGGTCTGGTCTGCTTCCATGATTAGCATGGACATTTGCTTATTTCAATCTTTTGCAGCTTACCATCAGTTTCTTATTTTGTATTTGTAATGTCTGTTTTCATTCTTTTCATATGAAGAGGACCCATGATCTTTTTGTTTCTGTTTTTGTGGGCAATGTTATTTCTTTTTATGAAAAAGTTTTGTATGAGAACATACCCATTATTATGTCAATGATAGATTGCCCTTGCTTGCTAGCGAAACATTCAATATTCAAGAAGAACTGATCTGCTATTATCCAAATTTCACACACATAACCACAGGTTATTATTAGCCAGAATTTTTTGCTCATCATTTCAATCATTGTTGAGTGTATCTGTTGAAAGTGTTGAAATACAGATGAAATGCAAGATCAGGCCTCCATGGCAGATACTTTTTGAGAGAAATTTGATCTTTCCTTTTTACAATCCAGACACCATCTTTTGCTGGTAATGATTTAATAAATCATTAATTTTTTCATCAACCAGATTATTTTGCTGAAAAGCACATGTTTTTGGTGTTAATTTAGGGTATAAAAATAACACACAACAATAACTCAGGCAAAAAGAGCAAAAGGTGTGCTAATGATGAACTATCAATCTTAAAAATCAAAAAGTTAAATCATTGATGACAAGGGGAGATAACTTTCCCCTTTTTGATGACATTTGAAGAGATAGCCAGTCATCTGTTGCATGATAGTACTAAACCATCTGCTGAAAAGAAATCTCTGCCAAAAATCTTTTATGTTTTGAAATCTTTATTAAAGTGCACTCATTTTAACATGAGAAAATATATTAAATAAAAGGGAATTCTCACCTGTGAAATATTATTCCATTAGAATTGGAGAAGAACCAAAATAGTAACTTGATGAATAAAAAGTGTGTTATCCCAAAACATAGTAATGGTATTACTTAATGCTGTTTTGTTGTTTGTCTGTCTGTCTGTTCACACTGTCATATCTGTCAATTTACTTTTGTTCCGTACAAGACACCTTTTTTAAACTTAGTATTAGCAGTAGTATTAAACGGCAAAATGTAAAGGGTAATAGATCTTAAAATTAGTGAAATGTGGCAGGGGGTTCATATTATGAGGGACAAAAGAGTCCCCTAACTCTTACAGTGGGTTGAAAATGACAAATCACTTCTCATATCAGAGAAAGGGGAAAAAAGAAAAAGATCGAACCAGTTCATTAGCCCTTTTCAATTCAAAACAGCTACTTCTCACCATGAAAAATAGGTTATAAATTGTTCTGGGATTTTGGTGAATGAATGTGAATTTGGTGATGATTATTTCATTACCTGACTAACTGCAACAGGAAATAGGAGATTCAGATGAGTTGTCCAGAAGTTAAAAATCTGATCTTATTAACAGAGACAGTCTATTGGTCATTAACATAAACATGATCCAACTGTACACACAGCTTTTTCACTAGCTTACTGTGATTTATGTGACTTTATGCCAGTACTGTTTGTCCTTTGTAACGGTCTGTTAAAGGTTGTGGTTGCAATTAGGAAACAGTAGATGTAATTGTTTTTCCAGAAACCATTTGTCAGTGGCACAAGGAGCATGTGTACATCATCTTCTTGACTACAATGTTTTGGACAGAAGATAAACCAACTGGAAAGGCACTTCATTAAAAATATCTTATGAATGGAATTTGTTCCACATTTAAAGGTCATAATTAAGGAAGTTCATACCTCAGATGTCATAACACACTTTTCTCCCTGAAAGTTTTAAGGAAAAAAATATTTTCCATTAAATATTTTTGAATAATTGATTGAAACTTGAACAGATAATTAGTAGTAAATGATTGTCCCTGAACTAGGGTAAACAGCAGAAAATGAACAGTTCTGAAATTACGCAATCCATTGTCATCCTGCTGTTCAATACTAAAACTGGTAATTTAACTTTAGCTAAACACTAGCAATAAAAATGTGTTTCCTGTGAGTTTCAACATTCATTAATTTTGTTAAATTTAAACTTACAAATCCATTTGAAGTTACGAAGCACATTGACGTAAAGCAGATGGAGAAATCACAGCCAGAGTACTCCAGGAAACAAATTATATTAAGATTCTAACTGTTCTGTTCAATTTTTCTGAAGAACCATTGGCATTTTAAGTTTTTGTTTTATTTTTTTCAACATGCTAAGTATGTATAAAGCTAAAGATAAATGCAGTTTGGTTATCACAACATCTCCATGCAGCTGTGAGAGCCATGGTGCCTGCTATAAAGGAATGATAAATTGTCTTCTGGAAGGTGAAACAAACTGCTTCAAACAACCTCACAGCCAATAAACTATCACCATGGGGGAAATGATACAAACTTTTAAACTAATAAATAACTAATTTATTTTCCAAAAAAATAATCTTAGAAAATTTTATCACAAGAGCTGATTCTGATGAGAATTTTGTGGGCAAATGTAGCATTATGTACATTGGGGTTATCCCTGGAATCTGTTGGAAAGAGATCAAGATGATGGTTACAAATTCTCTTAAAACATCTTTATGTGACATTTTGAATTGGAAACATAATTAGTTTTAAAATCTATTTTCAGAATGTCTGCAGACGTATTGTCATTAGTTTTGATAAAATGTTCTATAAAGAAAGCTTACCTATCAAAATGTGACCTTGTAAAAAAATATTCAAGGTTTGAACTATGTTAAGGCAAAATTTATGGAATTTTGTTAACTGAGTTTCATGTAGTTGGTTCTTATTTCAGTGATAGGTAGAACGATTGTTTGGAGTTTTATGCTACTTTCAGCAACTTTTTAGCAGTATTGTGGTGTTCAGTTTTTAGTGTGGGAGGAATGTGGACAACAAGGAGAGAACAGAATGTTGTTTAATAGTCTGTTGTCACCAGTGTGATGACCTCACTGGCAGAGTGGTGTACTAGTATGTTGTTGGTCACATCTTGTGGTATAGACTACTTTAGCCAGTCACCTAAAATTGCAAGTTCTTGTGCTTGCAAATGGTGATGCACATTGTAATGTGTGAGATATTAAGAGTAAGAAAATGGCTGTACGCCTCCCATTCAGACATTCAATTATTTTGTGACCAGTTCGGTGTTATATGATGCTACATGTTGTACATGTCTGTGTTATTTGCATCAGTAAATATTTTCCTCATTCTGAAAAGTTCTGTCACTGTGTTTTCATCACCCAAGGCTGGATGCTCCAATATGGGTATTAATTTAATCAATTCCGTCTAAAAATCTTCTATCTATTGTGATCTACCAGATGATTGTATATGTATCCATGTAATTGTAACCTATTAACTCACAGTTATATACTATTTGCATTACAAAAACAAAAACAAACCTGATACCTCTGTATTCCTGAAAATCAGCGTGAATTCTAGTTCCAGTCAGATAAATGTTCCTCATTACCTACACATCTGATGTAAGTAAGGAAGGGAAATTAAAACACAATATTGTGTAAATTTATCATTAGTACAATTAATGTGTTGGGGCTAATGTAGTATTTGTTTGCCATCTGTTGTAGATATGACATGTATTTAGAAGGGGGTGTATCTGGGAGGGTTGGATCATGACTCTGCCACCCAAATGGTGTAAAACATGTAGTTAGAGATGGTTGGTTCTATGTTGATATTTAGAAGAGATGTGGATCATTAATACTGATGACCAGAATAGCAAACAAACTGCTATTTCATATACAGTAACTTCACCATACCAAGTTGAAATTATTTATCTTGACAATGACGAACATAAAACTTGCCTTGATCTATCCTTTAGACATCTGTATGTCATACAGGCATTTCTGACTTCTTATGGCGTACTTTCTATGATTTTGCATTTTCTTGTACCTAACTCATTGGGTGATATATAGTTCTGTGGTATGAGAGAGAAATGCCTGCTTTGTTTTTGTCATCAATTCTGTTGTGAATGCTGGCAATACAAAAAGATGGTTTGCTGAGAGATTAATTAACGGTAAAGAAAACATCTTTCATTTTGCTGAAGTGTTCATAACAATTAAGATCATTCTTATCCCGTGTTCAATATAACAAACCACAAGCAGAAGCATTTTCTGCAAAAGATGCTAATTTGAGAAAAGTTGAAAGTAAAAATTAATGGATCGTAATCCATCAAATTGTTAGTTGTTACGTAAAGCCATTATGGCTGTAAACTGTCTGAGAATGCTTCAGACATAAGTTGTTTTGTACGCAAGAGAATTGTAAACATGAAGTTTACCAAAATGTAATGGTATCGAGGGATTCTTTCTGGAACTTCGATTTGGCAAATTTTCCTCGTTTAAATGCTTGTATCAGAGATCCTGTTGTAAAACATGGTTGCAAAAACTCCCAAATAATTGAATTTTAAATTTTATGAATTTTGAAGAACTTTAGTGAGTTCACCATAAAGAAATTGGAAGTTCTCCCAGTGTTTCTGTTGAGTTAAGAGGCAATCAATCTGAACAATTGTAAAGTCATATTTTAATGTATAAATGTGATTTTAATGCACATGCATGTTAAAGAGTTGAGAATATAATATGAAATAAATGGACTTAAGTATGATGTGTCTGTTTTCATTATAAATCCTTAATTTTTTTGTAATTTCAGATTTACTGCAAGCAGCGTTGTTAAGTAATGGAGATTCACGGACCCCAATATTCATACAAGAACCAAACGATCATTACTACATTGTAAAAAATATACCAATCACTATAACTTGTAAAGCCATATTTGCAGTACGGATAGGATACAGGTGTGCAGGTCAGTGGCAGCTGCATGAACGTAAGAGGGAAGAAGTGGATCCCACGTCAGGAGTCAAGGTTGTAATATCAACGTTAGAGGTCACACGGGATGAAGTTAAAGAGTATTATGGAGGTAGTGATTTCTGGTGTGAATGTCATGCATACACAACACCCAAGATGTTGGAAGAAGAAGGACAAGTTGTTAGTAGCAAAGGAATAGTTGAAGTTGCATGTGAGTATTGATACATGTAGGAGCCAGAATGCTACATGTATAATTTTTAATATATTACATTTGAAAAAGTAAACCAAAACATGTGACAAACCAATATCATTTTTTACCATATTCAGATATTTTATTTACTTGCAGCATATGGCTTACATTTTGGTTTTATGGTGAAACTTATTTGAAATAATATCTTTGAACCATAATTAGTTTTAAATCCCTATAATTTGATTTTTTTCTGAATTATCAAATATATATATCTGAAAAACTACAATTTTATTGTGACTACACGACTCGTTGTCTCCGATAGTTAGGTTTGTAGGAAGTTTGTCCCCAGTAATACTGTTCAATGACTACATACAGTTACAGACATTGCTGCTAGCCATAAGGGGCCATAACTCACCAGAATCTACCAGTGATGGATTGATTTGTCATTGTATGGACATTATGGCTCTCTTGATGGTATCTCCCTGAGGTCATTGGAGGTCAAATTGTCACATCCTTTCATATGTAATTATCAATAATCATAAGGCCTGTAATTGTTTACAAGAAATATATGTTTTAACAGCATATAAATGATATAAATGTTCAGAAGCTTCAACATTCCAATAAATAATTGTCTTAATCATTAGACACATGTAGTCAGCAAAAAACAAAGAATTGGCAAACTCAGACATATTTTGGCAATATAATCTGCTAATAGGAATTTTTTTGTACCTAGATTTTTCTGAAGGTGGAGTAAATTAATGTAAAACAAAACTCTTTTAACACCTACCACAAAATCCAAGGCAAAAAAAACTTTGATGATGAGATTTTTTTCCCTGGTGAATTATTACATAAGAGTTATCTCCCATTATCATTATTGAAAAATAATATGGTTTTATTTTTTTCTGCAAAATATTTTACATTTCAAAATTGTGAATTGATAAGTAACATCTTTTGAAGTTGAAAAAGATTTATGCAACTGCCAGTAAAAAAATACCTACACTACATACATTTTGGGTGAGTTATCTCTTCTGTTTGTTAAAATGACATGATTTGCATATCATTTTGGTATTTAATTAAATTTTCAAGATCATATATTACATGTATCAATGATATTTTCAGATTAACATTTTACCAGTATGAAATCATCTGTGAAAATTGCACAAGTTGTAAAAATTGATCTGTCAGTCTTCCAGTTTGACTGATGAGCAAATTATAGTTACATGTAAATATTGACAGGTTAGGGTAAGTTAGGAGAAACATGTCTAATATGACATCTTAAAATAACTTCTTAATCCAATACTACCATTTTATATGCATGATTTTACACCAAGGAACAGTTTAAAAACATGAAATTTCAACAACAATTGAATTACATGTCAAATTTAACTAAAGCTCATAGGGATATTTGATTATGATGAAAAACTTAGAAAAAAACAGAAATTAGGATTGCTGTATTATGTTGCCACGTAAACAATTTTATTTCTACTTTTATAACTGACATTGTGATCATCAAAAAGTTCAGTCTGTCTTTTGAAGGAGGTTGTACAGAGTATAATTTTCCCAAATCCCACAAATTTTAGCAAATTTTCCCTACTTCCTACAA
>JAOXYJ010000037.1:2859403-2876315 GCA_028566555.1 Lithophaga nigra
CATTCAGTCAGTGGTGAACATTTGCCGTTACTGAATGGTGACCAGATTTCATGCCAATTACTTAACATTCAGTCAGTCGTGAACATTTGCCATTACTGAATGGTGACCAGATTTCATGCCAATTACTTAACATTCAGTCAGTGGTGAACATTTGCCGTTACTGAATGGTGACCAGATTTCATGCCAATTACTTAACATTCAGTCAGTAGTGAACATTTGCCATTACTGAATGGTGACCAGATTTCATGCCAATTACTTAACATTCAGTCAGTGGTGAACATTTTGAACATTTGCCATTACTGAATGGTGACCAGATTTCATGCCAATTACCTAACATTCAGTCAGTAGTGAACATTTGCCGTTACTGAATGGTGACCAGATTTCATGCCAATTACCTAACATTCAGTCAGTAGTGAACATTTGCCATTACTGAATGGTGACCAGATTTCATGCCAACTACGTAACATTCAGTCAGTGGTGAATATTTGTCAATACTGAATTGTGACCATATCTCATGCTGATTACTTGATATTCAGTTGCCAAATAATAAGGGATGAACTTTCTTACGGGAAATGTGTTAGGCACTGTTGATAAAGCTACTTCTACACTTTTTATGTTATAAACACGTGGACAAATCACTAACAAGGTTTTCAGGTTGAAGATCAACTTCAAAGTTTCCATGTATACAAGCGCCTTAAATAATTCAATATCTACCACAGCACTGTGTCTTGAAACACTTTTGACAAGACATAAAAATCATGTCTTATGTAACTGTAGAGAGCTTACAACTGTCAAACTACTTGGATAGATGGGACACAACAGTATAATTACTTAACTTCATAAGGAGAGATATGGGTTGTAAATGATAAATTGGCCTTTTGTGCATGCAGATTTAGAGAAGAACTTCCAGCATTATAGGCTATTTCTGGACTGCTATTCTTTATGTCTTTGTACTGGTCCACAGCTGTGAGGAAACCTTGGATATAATTTATTTCATGTTTGTAGTTTATGTACATGGTATTGTCTTTGTATTCTGTTCCAAATGTATGTGAACAATTTTATTTCTGAGTTGGTTTTTTAATCCTATTTTGTACTTTATAGCTTTTCTTATTTGTAGAAAAATGGAGCTAGATGGTAAGTCCTGAATTTCAGGACTAAAATATTGATACATCATTTAAACATTCACAGTTCCACACTTCTGTTTTTACAGCTTGTTTGTTCCTGTGTTGGTACTATATTTTATGAATTCTGTGCTTGCAGTTTTTTAAGACTACAAGGCTTTTTCCTTCAGCATCACTAATTCATCAACTGTACTTTTTGTAATTGCAGTTTTGAAGAAGAAATTTGAACGACAACCAATTTCAGTCAGTGTAGAGGTCGGACAGACAGCTGTTTTACAATGTCTTCCACCTGAGGGAAGACCTTTACCTGAGGTAAAAATGATATAAAAGCATTACTTATGTTTTGGAGAATTATTGTGTCCAATCTGGACAAAACAGAAAAACAGGCCATATTACATTTATGTAAAGGATATACTTCCACAGTCTTCACCAAAATCTTTGTTGAAGCACCAGCCTGAAGAACCTTTTTTTTTAGAAAATAGTCTGTATAAATGTATGCAATTTGGTGTCATATCTGCAATAGCCCAAACCCATTTTATACTATACTTTGGCTTTAAGTGGTTAAAGTTGATGACTGCTCCAGGGGAATATAATACCTCAGAAAATTTAATTAAATATGAAACAGACCTTTGATCAAGTGTTTTGAAACAAATGAATGAAAATAGGATTTCTTTTGAATAACTCATGAAGATTGTCCTAATTTGGTATAAAATGCCCAGCTGAAAATGGATGAAATAGGGATTTACTACTGACCATCACTTATAAAACTTGCCCTTATTATTTTCAAAACAGATGACAGGGATTATTAAGAACAACACTGTACCCCTCTTGCATGCAAAACCAACATAAAATGGAAGATATCCATAAAAATTGATAAAATGGGGATTTCTACATGATCATCAGTTAAACAACTGTTCCTATGTCTATAAAAATGAGAAAATTGGTATTCCCTCTTGACCATCGCTTTAAGAAATTTGTCCTTATGTCTATAAGAAATGGCCAGCTGTAAATTGATAAAACTAGGGTTCCCTCATAACAATAATATAAGAAAATTTGTCCCTGAGCTTTGTAGGAATGACCACCAATAATTTGATAAAACTAGAAATCCCTCATATCACTTTATGAAAGTTTTTGTTCTAATGTCTGTAAAAAAATGACCAGCCATAAATTCTCTTGTTCATTATATAAGAAAATTGTTGTCTGTCAGTAAAAAATGACCGATATAAATCAGTAAAACTGGGTTTCCCTCATGACCATCATTGAAGAAATTTGTTGTCCTTATGTCTGTAAAAAATGACCAGTAATAAATTGATAAGAGTGACTTAGATTGATTACTAGATTTGTTTACACTTGACTGCAAATCAATAATGTCCATGTCTTTATGCCTGGTCATATTGAAATCAGAACTACAAAGTGACCACAGCTAATGCATTTTATACACTTACAATGTCAATATAAATGTTTACTTAGCTGTTGTCCCTTTTTGCATGGGGATTAAGACAGTCTATTTTGGGTTTTATTTATTTCTACGACAGCCTGTCTGTGTAGATCCAGATTCTTTGAAAAGGAAATTTGCAGAAATTCAACCTTTTGCATCCTTTAATTACCACAGGTTTTCTGGATAAGATCCCAGCCTGCCTCCTCTTGTATACATGCCACATGTTGCTGCTCATTGTAATTCTGTGCATAAAGAATTTTTTTATAATAACGTGACATGATATATGATGTCAAATCTTAAATTTCATTTTATACATATTTTAAGTTCCTCACATTTCATATTAATAAATTAGGTTATAATTGGTGTATTCTACCTGGTTTGACATGTTGCATTGTACAAACTAAGCAGAAACCTGAAAAAATATACCTCCGTGATTAAATTTCACATCACAGCAGAAAAATAGTCATAACTCTATTAAAATTTTATTATAGTAAAATTTTCATAACATTGAAAATTTAAAGCCCTTTGTATAGATTTTCTTAGTTGTGTAAGATTTATATATTTAGTGGTTTTGATTGATCTTTTGTTCAGCTTAGTTTACAAAAAATTCATGTTTGCATCAATAGCTAATTGCATAATGAAGCTTAAGGTATACATAATGCCTCCAGGAAGATGAAAGCTTATAAACTTCAGTATATCTGTCTTCCATTTAACCTGAAAACTATATAGTAAACTGATTCTTAAAAGTTAAGAAAAAAAATTCTACCACCCACTTTTTAAAAGTGAAGGTTTATATCATTTGATTAAAAATCATCTGAAAGAATTTAAGATATAATATCAATAATATTAAAGATATGAAATGAGGATGGTAGTATCAAAAGGAAGGTGGACAGCGCCAGCTGATGTCTCCATTTTTGAATGTTTTTGATTTTTTCGTTAAATCAATAAAAACTAATAGCTGCTAAGATAAACAACCCATCCCTTCCATTCTAATCTGCTTGTGTGCCTACTGTAAGGCTAGTCTGGTGACTTTGTGACTCTTCTAGCTTTCCAAAGTAATTCATCATTCTTAAATAAATATAATAAGTGCATGTGCATATAGATGTGACTTTCTTTGTTTTTTCAATGAAAAGTAGTGAAATTAGCACATCATAATTCAAAGTTTGATTCGATAAGGCATTACGCCTAAATCATTTCAATTTAAAATTTAGTCAGGGGTTCTTGACTTTTTAGCCCTGAATTACCAAAAAACTTATCATATTATTAAATCCCTCTGAACACCTGTGATCGCTGATAGGAATTCATCTTGCTATGGAGCGTACCTCTGCCTGATATATTATACCCTCGTCACAAGTCAACTGTAAGTTAACCAACACGATCACATCATTGTGATATAGTACCCGTGTTTTAAGTTAACTAATATTCTAGATTTAATTGTACTCTCTTGGTACACAACAACCTTTAATTACGGATCCAACATAAAGGGTATGTTTCGAGAACCCTGTAATTACATGTCCGAGGGGAATGTAGGTTAGTTGTCACTGATTGTGAGGGTCAAAATGATAGATGGGTTTGTTTTAAGTATATTAATTAGGTTCCTTTTCAATTACAAATCACCGATTGAGTAATGGATTACATAAGGATATATGTCATACTTTTGATCGTAGTCAATATTTTGTTTGAGGCAATTACCGATTTATGTGGTAGATCAGTTCATATTCATTCTTCTTTTAGAATGACCAAGTAGTATTACTCATGTGCTTGTGACGAACAAGTCTAATATGGTAGTTCAGAGGTTAAGAAAGGAAATGCTCAAATATGATTAAAAGAAGAAAGTGTTTCGAAATAGAGAAAAGGTTCAAAGTTTTGAGATCCTAATTTTATGATACATCAATTAAAACATAAGCTTGAATCCTCTCTCTCCAATATACTCGTAGTTCCTTTGCGTCTCGGACTTGGATTCATTTTTGGGGGATGTGGTAGGAAAAGGAAGAAGTTTTTTGAACTTTTTGCAGTTTAGAAGTGTAAGAAGGTTGTCCCTGTAAGAACCGATTACAACTCAGTTTTCTTTTTCCACAGTGTGTTAAAAATTTTTCCCATACAAATTATGAATTTTAAAATTTTTAATCACTGTTTTGTAGTAATTGTAAAGTTTTGACAGCACATCAACATACAGACTGTAATTATTTTACTGAGAAAGACCAGCTTATTTTCTACTATTTCATGATTGTTGTTTTACACAAAGATAAAAATATTAAAAATCTCAAGATGTCTTAATGTCAAACAACTTGATATTTCATTGAATCAAATCATTGTAAACTTTAAATGGTAAAAATCTGTAATTTAGTTTTGGAAAAGCTCTTAACTTTATAACTCCTATGATATTATCAATTTGAACTGAATAAACTATGTATGTTTTTGTCATACGAAAGCGCTTTTCTTTTCAACCACACAAACACCGGATTGGCAGGATACGATTTGAACAGCGATAAACTTTTCTTATGTAAAAAGACCTTCATGATGAGTCAATTAAATTCTACAGGTGATTCTATAATTGCGATGATTTATCTTCGTACCTATGGCCTTGTCATACGGTATGTTTGTGAGAATTTGTAAGAACACAACACGCGTTGATTTTTCATTCTTTTTATTATAAAGAAGATATAAGGCGACCATTATGATCATAATTGCATACAATTATGCAGAAATTTTCAAACTGACAATTATCCTAATATTTTAAAGAAAAAGTTTGAATGGAATATCGAATTTTGAAAGTTTGAGTACAAATTTGTGGCGTTCATACTAAATTAAGATGAATTAACATGTCATTCCATTTATAAAAGGGAAATCTTCTGTAACTTGTTTTCTATTCACTAATAAAGATTGTTTATGGACCTGCATTCAACATTCTGACTTAAAAACCACTGTTAGTAGTTCAAAATATTTAAATTTGAAAAATGAAATAATTCTTGTCAGGTGTTCGGATAAATAAATTGTAATTATACCTGATAGTAGACAGATTTAGATCACATGGGACCATTTTTCTGACTTTATGTATCTTATTATACTGATAAGTAAATATATGTTTGAAAAGTTATTTCTCTGTATAAATTAAATAAATTAAGTGTTTCAACTGCTGAAGATTTTTTATTATCACCTATATGAAGAATTACCTCCCTTGAATCATAAGTGTCTTTTCTGAAGATTACTGTCAGGTTTTTCTTGACAAATTAATCAAGTCACCTACATCAATTTTTTCTGATAATTCTTATATTATTTGATGTGATAGGTATTTTTGAATTGTGTTACAAGTCAACATTGTTTTTTTAAATGACATTTTAGTCAAAAACTATCAGATAACCTTGGAATTAGGCCTTATTTAATTAGTCTAATTAAAACACAAAGAAAAATATAGAATTTCCTTCCTTTATGTTTCATTCAAAAGTATTTAACAGGAAAATTGCTGATAAAAAGGCTTACGTTTTACACTTGCGTGGAGTGCCAATAAAACAATACGTAAAGACAGCTGAATTAGGATTAAATATGACAGGAACACCCAAGCAAAAGATCCCTATCCACAATTAAATACCCCGACAATCTTTTATGTAAATGACACCGAAACAAAATGTAAAACAAATCATATGCACATGAGAAATATGTAATTTCAATGCAGTTTTGATAATGTATTTCAAATTTTAAATGCAACATGACAGACAACTAGATGACCTCCTTTTGTTTTTGTTGCACTCTTCAAAAAGTTTGTATCTGTTTACCCAGGCGAACATAAAACCAGCACATACTGGTATTCAATCTATTCAGGGTACTGGCGGTATCAGTTTAATCTAAAAATATGGCTGAGGTTTTATACTATAATAAGATAAAGTTTGTTTAAATTCCCACTTGCTCAAATTTCAAACAGGGTGTAAGAAATAAAACCTCAGATTTCACATAAATGGCTGAAATGAAATAAATAGTATTGTCTGTCTTTTATTGTTTAATTTAATAAAAATGAATGAGGATATTTTAAAGCTTTATAAACACAGTTGTTGAAATCCATTAAAACGTAAATTATGACCAACTATAAAACTACAAGCCCTCGGTATTGTTGCTGAGCACTGCAGGTATTTGCAGTATGGTGCTGACATTATTCTAGTGCACCTGTCATGCAAGCACTTCTGTTCAAGGGTAAACAACATTTGTATCTCTTCAGTGAATCTAATGGAGTACCACCCCGTCTTCCCTTCCTCCCTCTGTTTCAGTGCTTCAGATACTTTAAAGACAGCCATGTTTTGTGTATTGTTTACTATACTGCGACTTACTGATATTGTGTTATTTAGTAATCTGTCTTTTATTCCCACTACACCAGATTGATGGTGGTGCCCTCTATATTCAGTTGTTCTTAGTGATAGATTATGTACATCCTGCTTTGTAAGCTATGCTTTCTACTTTACAGGTCTACTGGATAAAAGATGGAGAAGAATTGGACAAGGCAAAATTAACAAAGTTGAACTACATTGTGTCACACATTGGGAACCTTATGATCAGCCAGGCAAAGCTTCATGATGCAGGCAACTATACCTGTGGTGCTAGAAATGAGGTTACAAAAAGAACGAGTGATTCAGCAACACTAACTGTTTATAGTATGTTGTAGAATTTGTTAACAGCAAAATTTCATTTCGTCCTTGGATTATCTTGCAGCATGTACAGATAAAAAAGTGTAATTGCAAAATTTACAACCTTTTTTTCTGGTATATGCTGAAGATTGGCATCTCAGACTGATACAGAACAGTTCTAATTTCACAGAAAAAAAAGAATATGGTTCAGAATCCTATGTAATTCTGTCTAGAAGTACTAAGTGTTGAGGGGCATTAAACTTGGAGCAGTTTGCATATTCATGATAAATGTAATAAGTGGAAATGAGAAAAAGAACATCATATCTAATATGACAAAAGACAGAGTAGCTTCATCATGTCATTCTTATTTGTCACATAGCATAATTTCATTTCATCTGATTGGGAAATTGACTTCGATACAGTATTGGATGGTATTTTAAAGTAAAAATGTATAACTGCCAGCTATGTGGTGAAAACTGTTACTGTCTGCTGGGTCTTATTCTTAAAACGTAATTTCAGGAATACATTCTGTATACATGCCATTTGAATATGGCTTGTTATGTTGGATTGTCATTGTAAGAAGTCATCAATAAACCACTGGTGTAGAATATCTCTACTTCTGCCCTATAGCAGTTCTCAATTCTGTCGATTTTTCAAGGAAATACAGCTTATATTTCTCCCTTGGAGTTTGTTTTGCAACATAATTTTATTCCGATCTAAACGCGATCTTTTGAAAAGCAATGAAAAACATCATTAGTATACCATTACATTGAAAACATGAAATTTTGATATTTTTTGCTTACTATGTAATATAACTTGACACCATGTGGATATAAGATGTCAGATTTCTTCACTTTTACCCTTTTCCTGAATAGAAATGCTGATTTCAGCGATTGATTTTCATCAATAATATTTTGAATTTGATCATTAACTGCTGGGAAAATTCTGATTATAAAATGAATATAAAGGTTGTACTATACTGAAATTATTTACAGCTTATTTTGTGGGAGTTTTCGTATCAATAAACCAATGTGACAAATTTCTTAAAAAATTAAATTGACTGGGTTTAACAATCTGCCTTCAGTTTATGGGAATTAAGATATTCTGCTTGAGTGATCAAAACGTCTGATCTCCTTGTTGACTGCATATACCAATTGTTACGCCTGACAAAGTTTTGATGATTGATTTTTATAACATCATAAATCTATATAAACCCAAATATTACAGACAATCTATTAAAATTTTGTATACTTTGATACAGGGCCGAAAGTTCAGACGATTAATATCAATGTTATTTTGTCGAATCCATCAACCTAACGAATCGGTTGCTACATATTAGTAGTATATACTTAGCTAAAAACTTTTTTTCTGTAAACTGACAAACTTTGATTGAAGATGCTGAGTATGAGATGGTCAGAAGTTTGTCATCATTCATTAGTCCAGTATATATTAACAACTTGTCATTATCGTATGATCTAACTACCAAAACTGTAATAATACCGTGACAAATTATGATGTATGAAAATTCAATATGTCTGCACCAGACCTGCTTTGCACAGCCATAAAATGGTGAATTTGATTGAAAAGATTGGTTTATATACATCAACTAGGTACATTCTAATAAAACGTTACTCAACATTCTTGTTGTAATTGAACCATATAGATAAAAGACATTGAAGAAGACATCCTTTTACTTAAAAAAAATAACATGTTCTTGGCACATACATAAAGAAGTACTCCACCTACATTTGTTGCTTTGTAAGAATTTGACATGCAGTGACAAGAAAGAACCATAGAGGTCTTATATAATATGGATCCTTACGTAATGAAATTGATTCTTTCGATGACAAATAGTTCCATTAATCAAATTTTCATTCCCAGTTTTTTGTATATCGGAAGTTATAATTCATCCTTCCTGTATTTTAACTCTGTTTCAGTATTTTCCGATAAAAAATTTAACGTGTTTTTGGATAGATATTTACTTAACAGTTGCTTTAAATGTCTTGTTTCTGTTTCAGTTAATGGTGGCTGGTCATCATGGTCTCAGTGGACAGATTGCTCAGCAAAATGTGGCAAAGGATTTCAGAGAAGGCAACGGTCCTGTACAAACCCTGCCCCACTAAATGGTGGCAGCCAGTGTGCCGGAGAAAAGAAACAAGAGATACACTGTGCTTCTATTTGTCCAGGTAATAACCAGTGGTCAAGTGTTACTGGTTGTAGGAGTTTCTGAAATTGACTCTGGTCACATGGCCACATTCTATATTGTCATCACTCTACAAGGGCAGTCTTGATCTAAAATAGAAAATAAGTATTAGAAATCCCCCAGAGGGCATTAGCCCGATGGGGGATTTCTGACTTATACCACGATACTTTCATCAATGCACAATGATAGCTTTTAAAATTTTAAGGTTAGGGTCTTCGAGGAATTTGACCTTATCTTAGGATAAAGCGTGATTAGTGCAGGGTATCCGATTACATTTTATGACATCGTGGTAATATTAGTCCTGGGCATACATAGTTGGCTATATTATAGAAATGACATATAGAAATACATTAGCCATTATCTTGTGGAATCTTTGTGTCTTACACTTTCATTTTGGGAAAGTTATGCCTCACATTAGTTTTGACATTAGATGTCAACTGGTATAGACAACAAATATTTGAAAAACCAACTGAAATAAGATATCCAAAAGTACTATTCTAGTAATTTATAAAATAAAATCTACTGCTTTCATTGGGGTCATAAAAGGTAAAAGAACTCTAAACTTCTGGTTGTATTCTGTGTCAAAAATATGAAATACCCAATTTCTTTCATATTTAAAAAAAATTGTATCAAAATGTAAAACATTTATAAATCAAACTAATTAGCTAGTGTTACAAAACCAAGAATAGAAATTACTGTAAATATTTTGAGAATTAAATGATTCTGGCTTTTGTTGAATATTTTCTGGCCTTTATCACAGGTTCTTCAAGTTCAATCAACAAATATCATTCATCCATTTATTTTTTGGCATTATGACTCATGGTAATGTTTGATCTTTCGTATTTACTCCCCTTTTTTAAAGAAATCGTACAAAGTGGTTTGAAATTAGGTACTTGAGGAACAACTCTCTAAACTTAAAGCAGTCAGCAGGATGTAGAATCTTGTAGAGAAAGAACAAAACTTTTGATTAAATTTACATAAAATTGCCTCTGTCATGTGTAAGTGGAAGAATCCCTTTCTGTGGGGGTTATAAAGGGTTAAGAGTCTCTTAGAGGACCAATAAGGGTGCATGATCACAATGTGATAAAAATACATAATTAAGAAAGTGATCAGATGGAAAAATTCTTCTCAAATAGTCAATTTTTTATTATAACTTCTTTTTTTTTGTTGTAAAGACTTACTTACCAGTAAAAGTCATCTTGCTTTAAGGTTCCAAGATTTTTCATGTGTATCAATTTTCGTTGTTCCAGAAAAATATGTAGTTTCCAGGGTACTTAATTTTGTGGTTTGAATGTTTTCCCTTAAAAAAGTTAACCAAAAATGAATATTTCGTCTAATACTTGATTTTATGGTTTGACTGTCCCCACAAAATCCATGAAAATTTGTATACCACGAATGATAATGAATCATCAGTATTGGGCCCTACCTTGCCTTACATAATGTCAGATTCATGTTATTGTTTAGACACACTAACTAAATGGTGCCATGTTCATAAAATATAAGGAAAGGAGAAATGCTCATTTTTGGGAATGTAAAAACCATGTAGGTCAATTACCTTTCTTAAACTTTATATGTAAATGCCATGTTTAAGTCCAAATGTAATTTCTCAAGAAAATATAATGCAATAAACCGTATTTGTTTTTGTGTCATTGTAAACAAAGTGTGCTTCATCTCATAAAAGTTACAATTTTCTAGACATTTAATACTTGATAGAGGTTTCATGTGAAGTTTTAATTTCATTAAAAGTTCCTATGGGAGGCATGTGACACAATTCACTTTATTTCTTTAAAAATGTCTTGAAATTCTTTTTAATTCATCACATGCTTTCTCAGGCAATTCCAATTAGTTAAATTGGGGACGTCCATGACTTAGAATAATCAGGGAACCAAATAATTCCATTTTCTGAGTCTAAAATAAACAAAGATGTTTGTACCCCTACTGTATCATTGTAATTATATGAAACACTAAAGCCATTGTCCTGGTATGAATTTATTATTAAGAGCTCAGAAGATATGGAATGAATTATGCTTTGTGATCTTCAAAAAGCTTGTAGAACCAGATCAGTTTAATTCAGGCTCCATTAATTCTACAACATTTTTATCTGGTCCTGATTTAAATAGTTGCTAATGTGTTACACTACACTTCCTTCCCTCCCTTGTCAACCATTTTGATCAACCATTTTTACACTAAGGAGAAGATTAAAATGATGATTGAATTGCAGTTTTGATGCTGCAAACAATAATCTTTATGTTCGTCACCCCATGGCTTGTATTGTTTTTTGGTGTGATGTTTAGCAGTTTTTCAGCATTTGTCTTAGATAAGACATCATATTTCATAAACTTATTAATATTTTTTTAGATTAATGTTGATTTTATAGCTGTGATTTATTAGGGTTATTTCCTCTTTGACAAAATGTTTGCATTAGAAAACTATCAGAAATCTCTAGAACCTGGTAATGTTTTGCAATTAAATGGTTGATTCTTTTAAAGTCACAGCAGTTATTCTGTGAAACTCTTTGCTGACTCATTTATTAAAAACCGTATAAAAACAATTAATCCAAAATTATTAGAGATTTTTGAAAGCAAAGTTTGAAAAGTATTATTTTGATAATAGCATGTAAATACCAGTAGATACATCTTTTATAATAAAAAAAAAATGGGTGAGATTCTCTAGGAACTTGTTCCTGAAAAGTATAAAAGAGATATTTTTAGAAACTGATATTTTGTACACAGTATTTTTATACTTAAATTGACTTTTTGTCATTTTGTTCCACATTATATTCATTCGAATATATTCCACACATATTTCCCTGGCTTTTATATAAGCACACTCCTGTGGTAATCATTATGTTAGTTTTCACAATACACGGTTACTTGATTTCATTATTATTTTTTTAACGCTATCATTGAAGATGGTACCTATAATGAAGGTGAGATTAGTGTAATCTGTTGTATTTTCCCGTTTTCTTTATTTTTTTTTCATTTATGTCAGTGATGTGTACTAAGTTGTAACATTTGGTATACTGTTTGCTTGTCTTTTACTTTCTTTTGAGTGAAAACATGATACAGTTTTAGTACAGAAAACAAGATGTAGTGAAATTAAGTAAAAAATTTATTGCAAAATGCTCAACTAAATTATTTCATAATTTATTGTGATTTTTCACCCTAATAAGGATTTTTTCATATAATATATATTTCTTGGCACTTAAAGAAACTTATGAAGTACATGTATTATAATAATTGTTTTTGCATGTTAACTGTCAGTTGGTCTGCATTATTAATTCTGTAAGTCATATGCATGTATCATTTCTACAAGTAGTTTATCCTTCAAGAGGACATAATTCTAAAAATGGTGTGGACAGTAGACAGGTTAAGATTGGGATCTGATTCCAAACATACGGATAAACTAGATATCATAAAACTGTCATTGTTGAATTCTTCGGCTAAAGTTCCCCAAATAGGTATCAACCAACTACAAAATTTTCCAATTCAAAAGAGGTCATCAGATTGTAAGATAGGTTTAGATATAGCAAAAACAGCAAAAGAAACTTCAGATAAATTAACTGATGGAACACTTTTTCAGTCACACCTAATCCAATTTTACAATGTGACGATCTTTATAAAAATTGTAAAATTGTCATTTAGCGGTAGATTGAGCAATATTTCACACTTACATTAAATGTAGAATAAGAATTCTAAGAGCTGTAGGATAGGGGTACCGTCACTCTTTTAGAAGTGCTACTGATCATAAATTAAGTTCAAAGTTCAGTCTAATAGCTAGGAATATTTAATTCATTAATGTGGAGTTATTCCCTTTAGGCATCATTCACCAGTGAAAAGAAAATTTATCTCTCAAATGTGTAAATTTTCTCTTTTATATTTCAGTGGATGGTGGATGGTCACTATGGAGTTCTTGGTCTACTTGCAGTCCAGATTGTCTTCATCATCGTAGGAGGTCATGTGATAGCCCACAGCCTTCTAATGGTGGAGGTTATTGCTACGGCAATGACCTTGACAGTACAAACTGTACAGGAGGCATGTGTAGAGGTAATTTTCCTATTTATTTCCTGTATTTAGGTGGTTCTTTATTTTTGGATCCTGTAATATAAATGCATATGCTTATACCCTTTGAACATGTTTGTCGATGATATCTTGCATTCATTTATTGTCCTGAATATAGCTGAAATATTGCTCAGTGGACGTTAAACACCAACCAATCATTCGATCGTGCATTCTTTGACCTTGCAGTTTCAAGGACTTTTCACCATTATGCATCCATTTTATTTGGGCAAATTTTATCACTTTGCATAAATTACAAAACCTGATGTCTATGGAGTGTTTTTTATACGGAATCTTCCTATAGTAAAGGAAATGATATACATATATTAATATTAAATTAGAAAACATGATAAATTTAAATCTTTAATAACTATTTGAGACAACATTTCCTGATTTGTTGTAATAAATAATAGTAAAATTAGACATGATATGAAAGTAAACAAAATCGTATTTTCTTTTAGCAGACAAAAATATTCACAGCTGATGTTTTGTTAAAATGACAGATTTGTTTTATTTGGAACATACTAAATTTGTTTGTGTCCAAAAGTGTACATTTATCATATACAACATAAAAAATAAACAAGGTCTAAACAAGCTTCCAGCAATAATATTTAATAAATGATAATGGAGGAGGCTGATAGGATCTCTCTGTCTAACATGGGTCATTTAATCACCATTACCTGCTGGACCTGGCCAAATTGATGAATATAATTTTCAAATGATTGGGGTTATATTTAGCAAATATAAATCAAACTAAATCTATTTTAAATGATCACTCTGAAGTAGAATTCCATTGTAATTTTCTAGTTAAGATCAAACCAGTTTGGAAGTTAATGACATGTTCAATTTTGCTAGTTAATCATGACTTTGATAAATTTTTGAGATGAATTATATAGGTCTTCTAAAGCTAGGAAATGAAAAATATGCCTTTTTTTTTAATAAAAATATGAAAATGAAACAGCAATAGTGACCATTATAAAGTTTGTTTTCATTTGGGTTTCATGTACATGGGTCTTTTTTTATAATCGAAGTGATGAGAGGTTTTCAGAAACACTGATTAAAATGTAAGTGATTGCAAAATGTGGCATTGAACTTTTCCAAAAGTCACACGACCACTTCTGAAAAACACAAAAGAGATCTACTGGAATGAAAGTGGAATTTACCTTCAGGCAAGAAAGTTTAATTAGCCTGTCAAGGTCATTTTAATTTTTCAATAAGTCTGAATAATGCATCAACTCTTCTGTACTGGTAACAGTAGGTGTATGTTACAAAAGGTCAATTTCGCACCAGATGAAATGAACATTGTGTGACCAACCCAACCAGATAATCATCATTACCCTTGTAATGGACATGTTTTATTTATATAAATATTATTATACTAAGATAAATTAGCCTCCAGGGTTTCTTATACTTGATTAAATCCTTGCAATTGTCTTTGAGTTTCATTATTGGTAGTGTTTGATGATATCGTGATCTGCTGTACTATTCCTTATAACTGTTTGTTGTCATTTCTTTCCGATTTCATTTTGATAGCATAATGGGTATTATTATGGGGTGTATTTTGCACGGTCTTTTAAGTTCAGTAAATTTTTGCTGAATGTCCTTGAGTAGTTCTCTTCATAGACCTAAGCTTGTGTCCTGGTATAACTAGGCATTAATTTTGATAAAATAAAAAGCATATAATCTGATAAGTGGCAGATGGAACAATTCAAAAATAACAAATTTTTCTGACCTTGGGGTAACCTTAAAAGCTACAAAATAGAACTATAAATGACAAAAATGTTTTTAATTTGTGGACTGAAAAAGAATGTTATAGTCATTTTCTGCATTTCTAAGATTCAGTTGGTTTTGATGAGTCGTAAAATGTCTTGCCAAAACTGCTATTTTGTTTTGTTTAATGGAAACCAGTTCAATAAAATATAACTGAAACCTATTAAAATTGAACATTACTGACATTTATGTATGTTCAATGTGGGTAATTACTTGGGAAAACAGGGATTTTATCTTATTCCTTATCAAAAACTTCAAGTGACCTTTGGTCAGTAATAAATCTTCAGGTTATCACTAAGTTTTCCACAGTATTCAGACAGTTTTAGAGTAGTACACATGTTGAATTGCTGCTATTTGGTCTTCATCTGGAAAAACTTTATTTGTGTATTCAGATCCAGTTAGTGTCACTGTATGTCTGGCAGTGCCAGAATGTTGGCTTATTGTTTCTGGTAGAGAAAGTTTTGCAAATTGCCACAACATTTATCTGTTTTTTATTGACCTGCTGGTCTGGGAAACATATACAAATTAGCAATTCTATTTACTTTCCTAATTCAATTCAGACTTTCTGCAAATGTGTCATTTTTCAGCAGAAAACTTGATTTTCATAATATTCTCATCAGCCCCAGACTGTTCTCATCAGAGTAGACTCTCAGACACATTCATATTGAAGGAGTAAAATCCCTCTTAATTATCAAACTCAAAGAAGTAGAATTCTTAAGGGATAAATTTGTCTAATGGAGAATCACAAAATGCAATATTTGTCTGATAGTGTCTTTATGACGATACATCTGTAATTGAATTATCCCTATCTGATTTTTCCAAGGATAAAAAAATTGTATCTTAATCAAAGAGTTATTTGCGATAGGTAATCTTCATTGCATTTAGAATGACCCCATTTCAGTGGAAACAGATTGTCAGTTAGAACAACAAGCACTTTATTGAATTTATTTTAATCATCCCATGATTTTTCATTATAACTTTAATCAGAGATGATTATGAACTTGTTTTGGTATGTGGATGGTTTTTGAACCTGCTGTGATGTATTTTCTGTGACACAGTAGGTATATACAGATGGTAGCGAGTGTATCTGCCTCCAAACAGCGGGTAACCACTGATGATCTTGTCGTAAATTCTCTAGAAGCAGCGGTTTCTCATGATAATTTATAAAAAATCTACATTACACAATCAGTGTTCTACAAGAAACTCCACTTCCTTTGCAGTCAGCTGATTGAAACTGACATTCTATTGATCAGGGTAATATATTTAACAGGGCTTTTTATACTGTTTGATTGAAAGCAGTTGAAAATAAGTCTTAAAATAGAAGAAAAATACTGTATTTTGCATTTTTCCTGACTTTAAAAAGTCTTCCATAGAATAAGAGCACATGAAATTGGCTTTACAACAGATAAAAATATTTGAAGCATTTTTGTGACTTTAAAATGCCTAGAAAATCTTATTTTGCTATAAATACGGTAACTCTTACTGTAAAAGAAAATTTCTTTGAAAGATAAGAAGCACGAAAGACTCCTCACCTAGTGTAATGCCCTCATGTATTTGTGTTTGAATCCTGCTCACCCCGCTTCGTGTGTTAAAATTTCCAGACACCTTACCAAAGGTTGGGGATTTCACTAGAGTTCAGCTTGACAGTTGTCTTGGCATTCCTCCTCCATAAAGCTGATAATCCTTAACTACCAACCAACCTTGTATTG
>JAOXYJ010000037.1:2914018-2926895 GCA_028566555.1 Lithophaga nigra
ATATCAGTATTAACTTTATTTTTGATGGAATCTAAGACAAAATAACGTTTGAAAGAATCTCGACAACCTTGGGTATTCAAAGATACAACAGAAAAACCTGTCATGGCAATAAGAAATAAATTAACAACAGAAAACATTCTGAGAATGATGCATGTACATTTTAAGTATGTTTTTTAATGTGTTCCCTTAGTGTTTTAGTTAATTTATTGAGCCTAGATTTCATCTGGGTTGAGGTGTCTGGATTTCTCCTCAGATCCATAAAATCTTGACACAGCTGTTTCAAGTTGGAGGTAAACTCCAAACTTTTTTCAACAGACTTTTTACACCCTTTTAACTCAAGTAAGAGTCTTTCCAGTTCTGCTGAATTTAATTTGTTGTCCGTGTCAACAACTACTTGCGACATTTCAGACACATCTGAAGTAACAGACTCAATGTCAATGTCGTCATCTTCAGACATAACAGGAACCTGAGAAGAAGATTGCGTATTCGGAGGAAGATCCAAGATAGATGATATATCAGACTTTAAAGCAGATTCAGTGGGAACTGATTTCTTGACATTTTCGGATGGGGACTCAGTTTGAGAATTAGCTTTACGTTTAACTTCTTTAGTTGTTTGTTTACTTGATGTGTCAGTTCCCATGCCTTCATTTATTTGATCAGAAACAGACTCAGAGATGTAAGATGCAGATTCAAATGCAGTCTCCTGCTGAATGGTTTCAGAAGAATTTGTAATAACTTCAGAATGACTGGGTTGTGGGGGTTCAACATTTGATGTAGCCGTCTGTGCTGGATGTAATTTCTCATCATTGGCCTGATCAACTGGCGTAGCTGTGTCGTGATGAACATCTACGTCCACAGTAACTTGATTATCAAGTTTTTGTGCTGTGTAAGGTACATTTTGTTGCACTGGAGCATTATGTTCCGTGTTTTTGTCTGTATCAGAAGTGTTTAATGGACACTTCTTCTGGATATGCCCATGCTGCTTACATTTGAAACAGACAACATCGTCATTGACAAATATCCTATATGACTGATCGTTGTAATGGACGTCAAAATGATGTGGCAGATCTCTATTGTTTAACAACATATTAATCTGACGTCTAAAAGACTTAACATGTTTAAGAGCTGGGTTTTTACTACCTAAAGGTATAGTTCTGATGCTAGACACCAAATTGCCATACATTTCCAGTTCTTCCTCAAGTAAATAATTGGGAAGGAAAGGGGGAACATTTGAAAGAGTTATCCTTTTGGGAGTATTAACAAGACATTAACCATCCAAAAAATGACCAGTAACACTGACACCTTCAGTACAAATTTTATCAACATCTTCAACCGACTTGAAGAAAAAAACTACCCCAGACTTCATTCTAGACGCTGCTAGAATATTCTGTGGATTGACCATTTCAGCAATAGCCACAACATATTGCTCAATTGAAATATTGTCAATCGACCTCAGTTTCACACCATTTTTCCTTGAAATTAAACCAAAAGGTGTGCCTGTCATAAGAGGCGACGAAGTATTCTGGCCTTGCGTACTGACGTCAAAATCATTTTTATTTCTACCTGTATTATCTGAAATTACACGACTATTTGATCCTGAACTTTGTGATGTAGATTTCAATTTTGTCGATTGACTAACATTTGCCCCAGGCAAAACTTTCCAACTAACCGTGGACGGCATTGTCCTCTTGATCAAGTCAAGATCTCTATTGTCCTTAATTAAATCACTACTACTGCCTGAGGCAACGTTCATCGACGAAAGAGATTTACCTTGACAAACTTGTGAAAATAACGCCATTTTGAATCAAATTCAAACCAGTAAATCAAAATACAATCTACCAAAAATCTCGGCAATCCGAGCACAAAAAAGCACAAAACCCCCACAAAACGGCGTAGCTTCTTCTTCCAAACAACACAATATAAATTTCACCACAGCACAATGAAAAATAAGTACCAAAATTCAACAAAAACGAGAGCTCAAAAAATACGTCCGATCTCTTCAAGAAGAAGAAGAAGAAGAAGAACGAGAAGAAGAAGAAGAAGAAGAATTCACACTAAAACAATATGTCTCCCTTCGGTGAAGGGGAGACATAAAAACATATTCCAATTTAATAATAGTTTGGATTTCCTCAAATATTTCTATTTTATGAATTATTTCTCATGTAGCAGTGCATGGCGAGGGACATATCAGTCTCTAGGACTTAAGTTACATGTTGTACATATCTAGTGTAGAGTTGAAAAGTAATTTTTTTTATAAGTAAATTGTTGCTTAACAGTGGCGATGAGTAAATCTCTAACCAGGAAGTTACAAATATTGTCAGCAACTTCTAAAACTAAATTTTATATAATATCTCTGATATTGTGAAGAATTCAATAGATCCAAATTTCCCTATTTCTATCACATTCAAACATGTTTTTATCTATAATATCTTTCAAATGCATTCAAACATTTTTTATCTATTAAATGAAAATATCTCCCTTATGAAGAGGCTACCTTCTAGTACAAAAGGGAGCACTTCCTCTGATGGGTCCTTCTCCCTGAGTGTAAAAAAAGATTATCACACACAGTATGTGTTCATGATTTTTATGGTTTTTAATAATTCATCTTTCATTATTAATTAAGTTATAAGACTTAACACCTTAAATCTGTGACTGTGTTACCTTGGACCCTTCCCAACATGTGTAACATTACAAGGGGTTCCCAAATATCAAGTCGGATCCACTAGTGATGATCAGTACATGACCATACTGAACAGAGTAAAAAAACCTGGGGGTATAAGCAAGACATCATCATCATCATACAGTAAGATTTGTTCAAATTGTTGTGGTTATAAAATTTTCTGTTCATGTTTCCTCTGTTCATTACTCTGCATGCACGTTCATGGTTTTGCATTGTACAGGTATTGATTCCTCCATTTTAAAGGAGCACTCACTTCAAAGTTCATCATATTTCTATGTCATGTGAACTGCACGGCAGACATGGCAGAGATGTACCAATATGTACTATTTGTAATACATGTAAATGTGGCCAGCTACAAAACTTAGGCATGCAACAAATGGATACATGTAGGACTGTATAAAGATCTCTGGTAGGATTACAAAACAGTTCCCTGTTAACAAAATCATCTTAAAAATTACGCTAAAAAATTTCTCAGAGTTCTATGCTGAGGACCGTCGCTTCATTGAACTTCGTCCACTTCTATAGGTAACACCTAATTCATATTATACACTTACTTACCGGGCATGAGGACAATGAACCGTTCTCTGTAACTGCGGTCCTGTGTTTTTTGGATGAAAAATGACACGTTTTCCCGGAAAATTCCTGACGTCATAATAGCAAGTGATTTTTCTTTGACGTCATTTGCACATTTCAACCATAACTGCAGTACAGCAGATATAGTGAAAGGGTTTATAGCGTGTTTATGATCCACAGAGACTTCAACTATTCTAGATATCAAGGAGACCATAAACTTGCTATTGCCCGAAGTTGCCAGCGATAAGTATTTTATTGTATCAATGACAACAAAGGACGTATGGAACCACATGGTTCATCTAAATTCTCTTCAAAAGTGAGGCAAATTGATCTACATCACCTGTTGTCATTATTATTTTTCTGATAAATAATATTCTGAAAAACAGAGCTTACTATATGATAAAAGAAGAAAGTTTCGCAATAAAGAAGCTGCTATTTGTGAATTATTTTTCCTAGCGAAAATGTTATGTAGACTATTTCCCAAGGAAAAATAGCTATATACAGGCTTTATATCTTTTCAACAAAGTAATTATTTCATCTTTATTAAGTTTTATATAGAAAATACATACATAGGTATATTATTATATTTTGTCTAATCTAATAAATTCCTTGAAAATTCATCCTTGCTGTGCGTGTTTAAGATAACCTGCATTAAATAGTGAGAAAGGTATTTACTTTATAACTTATTATATACATAATTTCCCGTATGTTCAAGGTTTTGCTGAAAATCATTGTGAAGGATGTTACACATTAATTTGTTTTCCTCTCTCTCTCTCTCTGTTTATATGTGTGATTAGTAGCGGTTTTGTTGCACAAAATTAAATTTTAAGTTTCTTCTTTCTCTCTCACTCTGTGATTAGTGGAGTTTCCATTCTCTCTCTCTCTCTTTGTGATAAGTAGAGTTTTTTCCAGTTTGTCTCAAATGCTCATTTTTGACTGATTATGATATTCTCTGTTACCCATCTATATTTGACTGATGTTTATAATTGGAAAGCTGCATAGTGTTTTACAGGCGAATCCAGGAACTGCCAGAAGATGTGAACCCAAGTCTGATGCAATATTGATTTAAAAATATGTTGAAAAGGTGTTTTGTTAATAAAAATCTACGCCTACAATATCGTACCCACAATATGTTCTGATCCGTCAAACATTTCATATTAATATAATTTGAGGGCGTTATCCTAGTAAGTGATAACCTTTTTATCCCATAATCTCAAAATTAATACTCAGTGATACCTTATAGTATTTGTTGGAGGGAGTTAGTTTATTAACTATCATCACGTGAATTCTGGTGAGAAATACAGGGTATCGGATATGAAATGAGATTACTAGCATGGGATAATACTACATAATATGCAAAATCATTTTCAATGTTGCCACTCGATCAAACAGATTTTATTTCTTTTTGCACTTCACTGATGGAACCATCAGCTTGACAACTGGTATATGAAAATGTAATTTTTATTAGATGCATTTCTAAGAGATATGAAAATGATTATAATGGGTAGCACTAAGATGTTCCTGTAAACAATATGTTCTAGGTCTACAATGATATTTTTGCCATAACTAGGATCCATTTATAATTTAATATTCTCCTAAACGTACTTGGATTGACAAATAGCTACCATTATAAAAAAATTAAACATCCAGGAGTTTATTTTAAAGAATCCAAGCTATATTTTTATATTACTCAAAATTGTACCTAAATGTTTAGTGCTATCGTATTTTAGAGGTAACAGTAGTATACCACAGTTCTATTTCCATAATTCCATTGATGGATATATAAATCCGTGAGAATCGCATGAACACCCCCCCCCCCAAAAAAAATGATACCGGGTGCGTCGATAGGGGGTGCGTCTCCTGCTATGCATGCATCACCCGTCATGCGACTTCATATTTGTCCAGTAACAGATTGTCATCATCAGGACTAAGGCAAAACCAGCAAATGTCAGATAAGACGACGATACTGGATTGATACGATCTAAGATGCTGAGATGGTGACCGTAAAACTTGTGAAATACTGATTTTAGCCGATCTTCCTCATAACCTTGTAGGAGTGGTTTTCGTGTTTATTGTATGCTTCTTGAAGTTAAATCCTTATAATTAGAGCACGTTTAGCATAACATGTCAATTGAGATACAGTAAAGCCTCGTTATAATGTCCCGCGTTTCTTTTGCCACCTCGATAATAGCCAGAGTTTTGGAAAGTCCCCTTTTCCATTTTAGGCTTTAATTTTACTGTAAGGCTCACTAAATCTTTTGCCGAACCTCTGTATAACGCCAAATTTTGGATGGACAAATGGTGGCATTATAACAAGGTTTTAATGTATATAAACGCCATAAGCAGGGGCCGATGATATATTGCTACTCATGAATGGGAAGTTGACAATAGGAAAACGGAAATCACGTTTGTCATAGATCTTAGTGTTCAATTATCCATCTGTGTCGATTTCAAGGAAAAGATCCAGATATGAATCTGACCTTCTATGTTCTGTGGTATCTTTAATTTCAAGATTACTGGGATATACGAGATGTAAATTTTCACTGAAATGCGGGTTGTTGAATGAAAGGACATCATCAATATATTTGAACGTAAAATTAAAGGATTTGGCAAAATGCTTTTTCTTTTTGTCTTTTAGAAGATTTTGTATAAATTCAGCTTCATATGAGTGAAACAACAAGTCGGCTAGTAGGGGTGCACATTTAATACCCATTGGAATACCGATTGTCTGTTGAAATATAAACCCACTGAACTCAACAAATATGTTGACCATAAAAAAATCCAGCATTTTGACAAGGTCGTCCTCGGTGTATTTGTTATTGGAATCAGTGTGGTTTTTAACAAAGTAAGGTTTTTCGTGACCTAGGACAAGAAATTTGCATCTACGGTTGAGACGATTTAAGCGATCTTTCAATTGGTTGTGAAGAATAGTAGTTTAGAGAGTTAAAAATCAAAACTTTTGATATGGCTGCAAAATTTAATGTGTGATTGAAGATTTTGAAGTAAGTCTTGAATTTTTGAGAATCCACATCTGATTGACACCACTGATCGAACATACCTCATCACAAAATTTTTGAAGGCTGATTTATAATTTTCTAAAATCTCCTCTTTAGTGAGAGTCGTAAATGTTTCATTTCCAAGATCAATATCATCAAGTGCACTTCCCATATGGTGAATTGTTATATTATGTTCCACAATGTCAGCCATCCTGAAGTTCCGATCGGCACTTGGTTTCGATAATGGACCTTCCAATGGTCATTCATGAACATGTTAGGCTTCAACAGTCTTAGTCTTTTCCAAGAAGGTCTAAAAGTGCATTTCCTATTGTGTTTAAATGTTAAACTATGTTCAACTGTTGCATCCAATTCAGAATTCCGATCGTCACCAAAAACACAGCAATCGAAAATCAAGATGGAAGCCACCGTGGAGCATAGTTTAACACTAAAAACGTGAAGATCTCCTTCTTGGAAATGACTAAAATTGTTGCTGCTAAACTTGTCCATGAGTGGTCATTTGCAGGTCCTTTACTAAAACTGTTTTTTTAATGCCGATAGAATTACAAGGTGGCTATCACTGTGGAACAGATTAACATTGGACTGTTTGGGAAATTTTTGAAGATCTCGAAAATCACTATGACAGTTAAAGCTGAACATATCTATGAATGATCAGTGGAAGGTCCTTTAAAAATGTATTTTAGGTGCCGATCGGAATTCCAAGATTGTGTCACTGTGGAACGTTATTTAACATGGGAAATACACTTGAAGACATCCTCGTGGAAAAGACTACTAAGACAATTTACACTAAATATGTCCACGAATTATCATTGGAAGGTCCTTTACAAAAACTGCATTTTGGCGCTGTTTGGAATTACAAGCCACGATGGCTATTATGGTGGTACATACTAGTAGTTTGACACTGGTCTGATTGGGAAATGCATTTTAAGCTCAGAAACTACAAGGACAGTTGAAGCTTAACATAGCCATGAATGAAAAGTTCTTTACCAAAACTGTTTTAAGTGCCGATAGGAATTCTTAGATGGCGCCACTGTGAAACATAGTTAAACATTGGACCCTTGGGGGGAATGCACTTGGAGATCGTCTTGGAAAAGACTACTAAGACAGTTTACACTAACCATGTCCATGAATTATCATAAGAAGGTGTCATAAAGATGAGGTTATGTTATCGATATCCTGTGGTATCTTTATAATGTGTCGATATATACTACTGTTGTTTCCAAGATCTTCAAGTGCATTCCTCACAGGGCCCAACGTTAAACTTTGTCCAACGATGGCGACCATCATGGATTTCAGATTGGCACCCAAAATATATTTGGGTAGAGAACCATCCAAGGATCATGCACACCATGCAACAGTTGCATCGTAATTCCTGCTGAGAAATTCTTTAACATTTAAGCAAATCAAAAGACATTATCGGCCTGGCTACCATGTTGGTTTTCTGATTGGGATGAAAAACATGACTTTTATAGAGGACTTCATAATGCAAATTCCTGCCGAGTTTAGTTCTCTTTGTTTCCCGGTAAAACAATTTATTTAGTAAGTTAATATACCCGTACACAAGCTATAGCATAGCAGATCAGGAACCTATATCACAATAGATTAACTGTTTTATTTATATAACCTTATTTATATTTTTTTCTCAGTAGTGGATGGTAGTTCTCCAGGACCAGTAGCACCTCCCAGTTCTGTATCACCATTACCTGGCACACCCCCTCCTCCGGTGATGGAGCCAGTCAAGGGGGATGACCGAAAACATTTACGACCAATAGGTGGTGAACGAGCTCAGCGGAGGGCACCTGGTGGACCAGGTCCCATCAATAGTATGGCGAACAATTTTACTACAGATTATAAAACAGCAGTGTGGAACTTGGCCTCAGGTATGGTTCAGGGTGAAATAGAAATGCTTTGTTTATACAGCCATGTGATGAAAGAATTCTTTAACAAACAAAAAAAAAAGCAAAAAGAAACCATGTTCAAAATCAAGTAAATATGCATATGAATCTGATCATGAATATGAGTATGTAAAATAGTGAAATTTGTTTGCTAACTCAATATTTTGTAAACTATTTTCTGTTGTAGTTACTGTATCTGTGTGATTTAATTAGTGTGATGATAGTCTGCAATAACATGGATAGGCAAATGTACTAATATATAATAATGGGAGAAATGAACGTAAAAGTGTGAACAAGTTAAACAATATTAGATTGTTCATGATAATTTGTTTCAATAGACATTGAAAAACAATTGAGTGACAAATCACATGATTGTGACTTTATACAGTATTTTGACTTAGTCAGAAGAGACTAATAGTTTACTTTGTATTATTTTGAGTAGATTAAGCTTATTTTTGTGATTAGAATGTAATTTGTTCTAATATTATCCCAGACATATTCCTTATTGACTGAGCTTTTCAGGCACCTATGTTCATAATCTGCTTTGGAATGGTCTTTAAATTTTGATGAAGTACATACTTTAGTTTAATGTTTAAATTTTAAATGTCAGAATAGTCGCACAAAAGTATTTTTGTATTGCAGAATTGAGCATGCAGTGGAACCCAGTCAATTCTGATGTGATGACGTCGGTGCCAAACCCTCCTATAACCTCTTCTGTGATATCCCATGGATCACCTTCACCTCAAATGGAAGATGGTCCACCTTCATCTTTACAAAATAGCACCGACTTCATGAATGGTCCTGTTGATAAATCATTTCAGGTGAGATATATAACAAGTTTACTGAAAAATATTATTATACCCCCACATACATGTAATAAAGTAGCAAGCAGTGTAATGTCTTTAACCCATTCATCCACTTTGAAAGTCAGTCTGTCAGATTACGTTATTGCCTGAATCGGGCATTTAATCAAAATGTTTATAAATTTCTAGTATCAGTACTTTGATCATGATTAACTTTAAATATCAACCAGTTTCAAGAGGAGAGACTTTCTTTCTGTCCTGAATGGAACATGGGCTGTGCATGTTGTGCTGCTTATATATTTTAGAAAAACATTTCTTTGAAGTTTCAAGATACCAAAAAGTAGTTTATGAGGTAAATTCCGCCAAATCATTACTGAGAAAGGAATCTGACATCAAGTTTGAATAATCAGTACAAACACTGTTTGGTTTGAATAACTGTTTTCAATGTTACTTGAATTAGTTAGGGGGCAATTAGTTCACAAGAACATATTGGGTCATTTTGATGCTGTTTTAGGATGGGAGTGAATTTGAAGAATCAGTTTTTGCGTAGCCTTTTCTTTGTAGTTTAATATGAATATGTACTTAATAGTAGCTAAAAAAATCTTATGGTTTAATAAGTGGGATTGATTAATTGATTGCAGTTGGTCCTTTCTTAGAACTGGTTTTGTTTCTTAACTTCAAATAAAGTAGTGCACTAATGTGTTTTTTGTCCAAAACAAACCAGAATTAGTCAAGTCAGAAAGTAGTAGAAAGGAGTTAATGTGCAAGATAAATCATGAAAGAAAAATCTTCAAGCTAGAAAAATTTAGCACAGTGCATAATCAAGACAAATAGCCATTGAAATGGAAGATCTTGCTTGGAAGAGTCATAAAATATGTTTAAAATGTATTATGGAGTATTTACATATTATGTAACATTAGTTCAAAAGGCACTGAGGTATGATGTATGTTCCATTTTTCGTTACCAAAATCTTTAGGAGCAGAGATTCAGATAATATCTTTGTGAATGTCCTTTATAGAAAAATAAAGGGAGAATTATAGAAATATAAACTGAGAAAAGTTGCATTGTAGTTATTCTTCTGTATTTTTCAGAGTGGTGTAGATATGCAGTTTCTGAAGTGTGGTGGAACCTCAGTGCCACAGTCCTTTAATCCTGGTCCTCTTGGTGATCATATGCCTAACATGTGGAATGCCCCTGTTAAGGGGCAAATGTCTGAACCCTCTGATAAAGGGGTAAGACGGCACCCAAATGTATCATCCAAGGCCTAGTTCTGTAGGGTAATATCTCCAATCCACAAAAGTTAACTGTTGTACAATACCTATTGTTGTGTATTTCTATACCTGGGTTCTTTCAATTTAAAAACAGATCTCTACATTTGACTTAGAATTTCTGATTCCATATGCTGCCACAATAATCATGAAGTTTGTCTTCTGTTAAATATTTCATTATTGTTGACTTGCATTTAGATGTACATTTACTGTATGAAGTTATAGGGGCACATTGCTTATAACTGAATGTCATTAAAGTATTTTGCAAATAATGTCTTTATGTGAGAATGAATATCATTTAAAAAGGAATGTCATTGAAAGCATCTTTCTTAAAATATTTATTTCTTTAAAGCTGAGTCATGTTTATCATAGTGTTTTTGGTTGTAAGTCAGTGAATTTTGTAAAACTGTTGTTTATATTAATTATTTTACTTACTTTTGCAGATGTGGAATTCATGGAGCTCTCAAACAAGTTTGTGACTGTTGTTGTTGCTGATGTATAGAAAGCTGGAAGTCTTATGTGTTTAATGGATGATTATAAGCTTGGCATCTTTATTTTTTTCTTGTTAATTGTCAGACATAGCATTGCCCTTTCTCATTATAGATAAAATGTCAGCAAGGTGAATAACCTTGTTGTAAGTTATATATATGACTTTGTGTTTATTTATATTTCCATACACTGTAAAATTAGTTTCCAGTTTTTAATTTTCATGGCAGGCCACATGTACTTTATATGAAAATGTACATCTGTGCTGGAAAAACTGTTATTGTTGCAACATACAGACACAGGAATTGTTATTCTAGGGTTTATTATCCCCTCCAAAACACTGTTGCCACAGGGATAGTAATGTGACTGTCCATTGGTCCATAACACTTTTGTAGAGTCAGAAGACTGTAAATCTTTTGGGATATACCCACCAAACTTGGTATTTTAGTTTAACATGACATACAGTTGAGTTGAGAGGGGACACTCTGCTTTGCAGTGCCCTTGTTTCAAATTTATCAAGGGGCTTTTGTGGCCGATGAAGTAAGTAGTATCTGTTATAGATCACTGACGTGTTAACACTGGAGTTGTGACTTTAAAGATGAGTTTTACCCAAATCTACCTTAATTGACAAGGATTGCCCCTTTTTCTGACAAATGTCAGGGATTTTTCATCAGGTACTCAAGTTTCCTCCCCAAGTAAACTGCAATTGCTGAAAGTGGGGGTAGAACACCATTCAATCAATCAAGTCCTCTGTATGCTGCAAAAATCTAATATCATGGCAAATTCTCTCTGGATTCTCTTCATGCAAGTGATACTAGTCAGTTATTGACTTCCTAATAATAGACTATATTGAAGGAAATTTTAAATGGCCCCAACCATTGAAATGAAATTAGTCTTCCAAATGAATGATCCTTGCAAGATCATGAGTTTCTGGACCAACGGAAAAGCAAAATTGGAATCCAGAAGGGGACATAGTTTAACATAGGACTTTCTGGGAAATATACCTTTATGATGATTGAGGTCCTTAATTGCCACCAATGAGCAAAATGGGATCAGATTGGCTTGAAATTATAGATAAAACAGTGCCAATTGAAATTTGTTATGAATTATTTTTGCAAACTCTGACCAGTTTGAAAAACCTGGAAGAAATTGTCACCACTTTACATTTGTCGTTTGTTAACTTTCACTCCTCTGAACTGAAATTGCTTGGTCTTGCAAACTCCTGACCAGTTTGAAGAACCTGAGAGAAATTGTCATCACTTTATATTTGTCGTTTGTTAATTTTCTGTCTTTTTCTCTGAAATAATTCTTGAAACTCCTGAACAGTTTTAAGAACCTGAGAGAAATTGTCATCACTTTACATTTGTCGTTTGTTAACTTTCAGTCTTCTTCTCTGAAACTACTTGGTCAGTAGGTACCAAACTCAGCGGAAATGTTCATTGGATGGTTCTCTATTAGAATTGTTCATTTGGTGGTTATTTGAAATTCAGCATATCAATCAGGGTCAAAATGTATATTCTGATTGGCTTGTCAGATACTTGTACCAATAAGTCACTGGAAATGTCTTCTTGTATAAATGATCCTAATTTGGTGGTGTTTCAAATTGTTCTTTTGATGGAGTTCGGAAATCCAAGATGGTCACCATCAAGGAACATATGTGTACATGCACCTAAAGGTCATGTATATGACTGAGACAGTTGATAAATGATCATTAGGTGGTCCTTTACCAGACTGCATTTTTCAAACTGATTAGAATTCAAAGATGAGCATAGTTTAGCATTTGACCCTTTGGGAAATAAGCTTTAAAGATCTTCTTGATGATGACAGAGACAGTTCATTAGATGGTCCTTTTTCAAATGTGTTTTTCATGCCAATTAGAATTCCAAGACTGCCCCCATTATGGACCTGAATTAGCTCACCTGACCCGAAGGTTCATGTGAGCTATTGCCATCACATGGCGTCCATTGTCCATCGTCATCCGTCGTTAGCTTTTTCACATTTCAGTCTTCTTCTTTGAAAGTACCAGACAGATTGGAAGCAAACTTGGCAGGAAAGTTCCTTGGAAGGACCTCTACAAAATAATTGTTTTTCGTGCCGATCGGAAATTCAAGATGGCTGCCAGGGCCAAAAATGTGTTCTGATTGGCTGAAATTTCAAA
>JAOXYJ010000037.1:3004779-3020794 GCA_028566555.1 Lithophaga nigra
CTGAGCCAATTCTAACCAAACTTTGCATAAATGATGTATGGAAGGTCCTTCAAACACTGTTTTAATTTTGATTGTTCTACAGATAAGACGCAAATAAGCAGACTACTGTTTGCAATGTAGATTTCCTTTTGAACATATACTTAATATACGCACATTCTAAAATGGACAGGTTAGGCAGATGAGCGATACAGGCTCAGCTGAGCCTTTAGTTAAAATTGTAATTGTTAGTTAAGAAAACTGTACAAATTTTCAGTATTTGTTATCAAATAATAAATACATGTAAGATGTACATAGCAAAATGTTGTAGATTGTCCTTGGTGTTATAGAAACCAAATAGTTATACCCCTTCACTAGTTTTCAGGATTTATACTTAAGTTACAACAATAGCTTTAGTTACATTCGTAAATGTGATAAGAAACACGGAAAATAAAGACTCGGAATGAAGACCAAGAATCATTGATAAACTAAAACAGACACACATTACAGCACTTTTAGAAACTGTCGTTGAATATTTTAGGACCTTCAATTTATAATATGATATCGAATGTGCTTACTTCTCAGCGGAAGTTTAAATTTTAATGTGTCTCTAGTCAGATGTTGAATTTCCTGTTCATCAACACCGGGCTTTTTATAAGCCTTAGTTTTATGTCCCTCCGACGCCACTGATGTTAATTTTAGGAACCATACAGATATGCAGCAGACGATAATTAGTAACATCAGAAGACAAAATGCTATTTTGTAATATTGTACTCGGGGTAATTTATCAAATGGGCGTTCGTACCCGCTGAGGAAGAGTGTAGGTCTATGTCAGGTGAATGTTTGATCTAGGTCTTTTGGCGAACACGGGTCGGCTCGATGGTATCGTATTCGACGAAACCCGTCATTATCTGTTTATACTTTTGACTTATTTCTGAAGTATCAATGGAAACGTATAATTTCCAACAAAAAAATCTGTACAGATAGATCGCAAATGATTTGTATGAAAATTTTAAACCTGTCATTCCTTCAGATTGTATAAAATTAAACAGTATAAAATATCGAAGGATTAAAATCGTTAAATTTTGTGACGCCAAGATATTCTCGTTCAGGATGTAAAATTTCGGCGACTGACTTCGATTTACGAGGAAAACAAATAAAATTACCCTAAAAACAAATTGTTTGCACTTTGTGTAAGTTCACGTGGTTTAATTGACATATAAAATTGATCAATGTTATTGCAAAAGTAATGCTTATTAGATAAATACACAGATAGATCTAATCGAATTATATGTTTAGTATTAACTAATTACTTATGACATAAATATCATCGTCAAATAGCCGGTGGCGTGCCGGAAAACAAACGTGTTCTGTCCGCTCGTCTCCATATAGTTGTCACACCCGCATTTCTAACACCAGTCTCGCGCCATTCAGTGTCTATACTGGACGAAATCGGAGTCTAATAGTTGTACAAACAGATTCTATCGGATGTTAGACAATAATAAGCTTTTAATAAACTATAGAAAGTCTATTTGTTTTCCGAAATATTGTATACTAGTCGACTTTTTGTCTCTTCGTCCCGTAATAAAGCAATTGTATTTTTATATGTATAGGATCAACATTCTCACTGAAATGTTTTAATGGTAAATTGCCACTTTCGTAAAAACTGTCAAGTTACGAACTGTTTTAATACGTTTATAAGCAGGATTATAAGTCAGATATGATTGCAATTAGAAGAGAAAATCACGAAGTAAAAGAATATTTTTTAAATTTACTTTTGATTAAAATTCAGACTTTTATCGTACAAAATTGCTTACCCAAATGTGTATGTTTGTAATGACAAGGGACGGATACTTTAAAATATTTTACTCCATTATTTGATTTTATCAGATACAGAATATTACTATGGTAGGTCAAAAGCAAAAGCCTCTAGATAACACTTCAGCATAATTCAAAGCAACATCTAAAATACAAACAAATTTATTTTAAATAATGAAAAAGTGTAAGTAGTCACGGAGAATAAAATAAAGATCCCACTGTACGCCTACTTACAATCAGATTGGATTAATGGAGCCTTTATAATTAATGTCTTTCACAAAGTTTGTAAATATTTTAAAGTTGTATTGTCATTCAGTTCGACATATTATAAAAGTAAGTCAATCAAACTGATTATAGTTCCATGTCTTCATCTGATAACCAAATGCGTATTATATCACCATGATTTTTAAAAGGTGTTGGGATGAGTAAATGTGAATAACTGGATTCTCTTTGCTATTTAACACCTGAACATCACTTAAAGGCTTTTATCCTCATTCGACCCCTTTAAGACGTAAACCGATGCCTGATATTTGATAGAAAGCTGGTAAAATAGACTCGCAGGATTGAATGTAAGCAATTCTTTGTCGCCTATTTTGAGCCATTGATTTATTGGGGCATTAAATCATATAGCGCCAGTGTTTATTTACTTGTAAATACATAGTGGTAATAACATTATCTAAATAACAATTATCAAAATTAGATTACAAGCTAAAAATGTAATGAATGTCAATCTTCTTGAGAAAATGACGAAAATATCTTTAATGTTTTTTACCTTTCATTGACAGGTTAATTACCTGTCGTTTCAGTCTAAGTATCTAAATGATAATCATGTTGTATATTAACGTCTTATTACCCTCATATCATATAAAAATACTATTTTCATTTGAATGGGATTTATGCCAAAAACCATGTAGTCTGTGTTACATCGAGTTAAAGAAGCACTATGTAACACAAATTCGTTTGCAGTTGAAATGACTGGGAAATTCGATCCTTTATATTTAACCTAGATCTGCTATCCTTTAATAAAAAGCAAATATTTCATCAATTGAATTTAATATTTAGTAACATATATGTTACCTTTAAATATGTCTTTAGTTTATTTTGAGACTTTCGTCGACAAATATATCGATAAAATAAACATGTCATTCATACAGTAATTCACCAATGACTGATCAAATATCTACATGAATGATCAAATGTTCCCAAAACTTCAGTCCTGAAAATATGGAAGAGTATTTTGATTGTGGTTCTCATCTTATGAATGATGACGTACTAATGATTGGTCATGTAAGGGGTAACAAAGGCTGGGTTAGTGATTTTAGACATTTGACAGACAATACTTGTTTGCAAACAACGGAAGTCATTTTTTTTCAGACGAAACCTTGTATGCATAGCTAGAATATATTTCTTCTGGTAAAGCCCCATTCAGACTGCAACAGATGTTTAGAAAAATGACGGGAAACCCCAGTGGATATTTCCATGTCAACGACAGCCTTTGAGGATACTACTGAAAGTTCCTGTGAATGTTGTTACCGTGAAAAGAAGCCGACAAGTTCAGGCAACCAAAATGAAACGAAGCAATTTCATTTGAGATTGCTTAGAGTGACGTTAAACACCAATATATTTATACCTGCAGTATATAAATATTCAATTACCTTAATCGGTTTGCCCCCACTCTAATTCCAGATTCCATGTTGACCGAAAAAAGATTTCGGAGAGGATATATCAGAACCTTAGCCGTTTGCGCTTTGTCTTTTTTTTTTTTTGCTGTAAGCGAATAGATTCTGTTAATTATTACTGTACTGCAAACCGATATTACCCGGATTTCCTTTTTTTTCATTTTTCCCCACAAACTGATTTTTTTCATATTTTGTTGATATTGGTAATATATCATGACAATAAGTAATGATTTATGCAGAGGGGCACGTTATAACTGATATGTATTTAACATGGTACCAGACAGCAATTAATTAGAGAAATTTGCGTGTTAATACAGAAACACGTTAGTATGTTAATGTAACCATTATTATACATGATTGACTGGTGCCAGTAACTTGTTATAATGTATCATTAGCAGTCATGTTGGTCGTGTGTACCTGGCATAAATAAACAAATAATCGTTCACGAATCAACCCAAAGGGTGTAACTGAGTTCGATAGTCAGCAATATTTACTAATTTTGATCAGATTGAAGGTCACTGGGCCAAGTCACTTATCCCATTTAATATAAACTTCACTCAATATCATAAAACATGTCGGTAAATACTTAATTCTATTTTTATCCATTCGTTTTATCCGACCGCGAATCTGAGCTTGTAGACAGTACGCTACTGGCAATTCATGATCCTACAATCCTACAATCTTTTATGCTTCTTTTTGTTTCGACGCGTATACACGCTTCCTCCACTGTATTACATCTTTTTTCACTCAGGCTCTGGACGATTGAAGAATGATTAGGTTCTTACAAAGATCAAGAATATTTTTCATGAGTGAAAGAAATTCCGTCATATTCGAATGAACCGCAGCGGAACTGGGAACCGGGGAATGTAAAAGATGCACCATTTTCCTCTTTTATATAAATTTTTATTGTTTTATCTCTGCTTGTTTGATGTACATTGTAACAGGCAAAATGTCTGGATTTCAGGTTTTGTCTCTATGATCTCAGTATATCAGCAGATGAAGTTAGCGTAACAATTACAGTAATAGGAATACGCTATGTGTGAATATGAACTTTTACAGCAATTATATACAACAATCTGAAAGTTGTTTTCGCATAGGTACTATTCCTACATATTTCTGTCAACAACCTACAATCTCAGGAATGCAGTGACTAGTGCACGTATTTAATGTAACGATACTGAATTCAAATTATCCTAGCGAATGCAACGTTTTTGATTGTTGGTTTCATTTGTGCATAATAATTTATTTAATTATTTTAGGTTATTAAGTAATTTCAAATTACTTATATTTGAGTAACATAATACGTTGAATGCATGGTGAGCATTAGTGTTAGTGCTATACAACATTTTATCAAGCTCCAATTGTATCTTAGTGCTGACAGCTGCATTAATTTCTCATCAAACATATAAAACAGGTTGTAGACTTAAACGGGCAAAGAAAATTCCTACGATACGTCCAATGTTAGTCCAATGAAATATTCTACCGAGGAATCTAAGACGGCTGTTTCAAATATTCTTCCAAAGGAACTGAGATAGCTGTTTCAAATTTCTATTAATTACAGATTATCAGTTGGTTACTTCATGACAATAATATTTCTCAAAAGGTTCCTAACAGCTTTAAAAGATAATACAGGTAAAAACTGGTACTCGACCTGCACGGGAATTTATTTATTTCTTTATTTTTTTTATTTTTTTATTTATTTTATTTCACTTATTTTACAGAGAAACATGCTGCAGGGAATAGATTTTCAAACAATTACAAAATATGCCAAATTATATTAAGCCGAATCCAGACATGTCAGAATATTATATTGATTGTGTGCTTAAGAGTTTTCGGCTAGATTTTTTGGAATTGATTCATGGATTAGAATGGTTCTCCATTACCTTGCTGTGGAAAGCTTGTGGAGATATTCCCCGTTCTCTTACTGGCTACAAAGTCAAATCTGTTAACCTAGCAGGGAGATAATTAAAGTTTAGTATAAAGATTTTAGTCTCCAGGTTAGAATTAATATATGGTAGTATATATCTACCTCTGTTAAACCATGTCATAAATACATCAAACTGTAGACATTAGATTATTAACTTGGTATTTCTTTTCGTCTGTCGTGTTTGTTTGTAAATTCGGAAGATTACGATTTATAAATGGACTAACATTTCCCACAGACACGTAGCTTGAAAGCAAACATTACAATACATGTACAGATCAAAAAAGGCGCCTCCTAAGCGCAATTTAGATTTTGTTTATTGCATACCAATTAGTTCGATACACACGGTTATTTGATTTTATTTCCTAATCCGACATGGTGTGTTCGTTGTTGATTAATCTTGTTAGTCAAGAATACATCCTATATTGGCGACACACTGTGATATTCGTTTCGCGTTAACGCGCTTCATTTGTTTTTAATCGAGTGCATATTAAGCCATTCAAGTCATACAACTCAATGTTTTATTATTCGATCTAACAAGTTTTTGTATTGGCCCATTTCACTGACTCCGCCTACTGCTTTGACAAGTGCGCGAAACATTTTATGTGAATTTATACCTATAATGCCAATATATGATCTTAAAACCCCAGACCTTTTTCTCATTATTTTGTTGAAATTTTGGCTCCATAATACGATTGACTCCACTTACATTTGACCGTTGTCCGCGTGTTACCTGACATATATATGAGAAAACCGATAAAAGTTTCGCCATAGATGAGATTACATTGGTACAAGCTAATATCAAATCTGTTTATATATACAGCGACTTCTATCTATTATATTGGATGTAAAATATACAAATATCGTATACCTAAATTCTACACCTTTACGAAGTGGTAAGAAAATGTAAGCGACGTTGAGTCTAGACTGACAACGTTCATTTGGCGCGGTCTTCCACATACGTTTACTTATTCGTTCTAACCTGGATCTACGATAAAAATAAAAAAAAGTTTTATTCATCTGTATATAAACAATGGACAAGAAAGGTTGCTAGAACTTTACGTACATCTAAACAATATGTTATCTTTAAATATATTTCATAGGTGACGGCTACAGTGATCAGACACTATTATATCATTCTGTGGAGGAATACCTTTTTATGTACAAAACTCGAATATTTACTATTATATATGGATTTTATTAATTTGGAATTACAATGATGTCAACAAATGTCAGATGGTAAGTTTTCTTTATTTTATCACTTATATATATATATATCAATATCATTTACGAAGTATTTTCGATTTATGCATTTCCCATTACGCAAAGAAGCACTGATAGAAAAAAATCCTACTTCTGGTTGATATATTGTTTTTAATTTTCACACATACAAACAGCAGATCAGACTTTTATAATGCGTTTGTCTTGCAAAAAAATCAAAGGCAGTAGTTACTCATTTGATTACATTTATATAGTTCAGTGCTCCAAGACACTGATATTTTAATTTGAACTTTACTATCAATATATCGTAGGTGGCGAATTAAGTCTACTGACTGTTATAGAGTTTATAAACTTTTACCAAGCTTTGTTATTACTACGAAGACCTGCAAACGAAATGATTGATTTAGCTATTGATTGAACATTCTCCTCATATTCTATATATACCACGCAATGAAGGTAAAAAGAAATTGCAGGCATGTAAATCATTTGAATTGGTACTAGTCAGGCTTATCTTTGCATGTTAGTCGTCTTGTTGTTCTTTGCTTTACTGTCACTTCAAATTATTATACTCTATTGATAATTTATGTAAGCAAATTATAGATCTTATTTGAATAATGTATTTTTATTTATCTATGAAGAGGTTTATCAATGCGGAAACAATTTTCTGCAATAAATATACGGATAACTACTTGATGTTCCGAAGACAAATTGAAAGTTCCGTTAAACAAAAATTTCAGTTTTAGAGAGGATTCATTAAAAGTCTGAATTTATGAAAGCTTTCATTAAAACATGTCTAGTCCTTTTAGAGACTGTCATTTTTGCTGTTGCACATGTTCCTCATTTATGGTGACTATCTTCGCCCTTTTTCGCAACAACTCCATATTATAGGCATTTTTCTCGTATCACTTTAAATTCTTTTTATCAAAAAGAAACCATTTTGTTACTGCATACAATTTTTTTCCTCTCGTATTTCAACGTCGATTTCTCTTTCAGATATAATATTAAGTGATGAATCTTTCAACACTTCAACAGATCACTTTCCTGAAATATTGCATGTTTATCTGGATGATTATAAAAGTTAAATCCGCGTCGTCTAATAAGGAATACTTGGACAGACTTAGGGAGGTGGAGGCTCATCAACCCGACGACAATATTAACGAAATCACGTTTCATACGGGATCTCGACCATCACCATCTGATCAACTTCCCATTCCTCCACTTCATGAAAATCCAGATCGTGCATTCGATCCAAGTCCAGAGGATTTAGACTATAAAACGCTGAGAAGAATGTTAGGGAAAAAATTTGACAGACATTTTATGCAAGTTGTAAAACCTTTAGAACATGTTTTTCATCCGAATGGAATTTTAAATATACGATTCCGAAAGGGACGGCCGAAAGGTCGGCGACCAGAATTCATAAAAGACTTCGGTTCCAAAATTTCTTTTGGAGATAACATTGTTAAAAAATTAGGTGTTGACAAAAGTACTAAAAAGTTAATGCAAAAATATTTGTGGAATTATACACACTGTCCAATTATTTATAGATGGAAGGATTTAGGCATCCGGTTTTGGCCACGGTGGATAAAGGAAGGATCGTGTTATAAAGGACGAAGCTGTTCTATTCCTCCAGGGATGATGTGCAAGACAAAAAATTCAAAGCAAATAACATTACTACGATGGCATTGTAAAGACTGGAATAAAGACAGACAGTGCAAGTGGATAGAAATACAATATCCAATTATTACTGAGTGTGGATGTTCATGTTAGTTGTATTCTGTGTATTCAGAAGTTGAAAACGGGTAATAACTTATATAAATAATATCCATAAATGAGATTGTTTATAATTTTTTGTGATAATTTGTTTGTGAAGTAAACGTTGTTATTCCTTATATTGTTTTTAAAAACGTTTTAAAGTGCTGAATCATTGAAAAACAATTCTTTCCTCCACATGTCTTTTTGCAAATATCAATTTGTTATGGTGCTAAATCTGATTAAAAAGACCGATATAATTTCGAAACAATACAAAATCATCATCCAAGATATATCAGTCTGTCAATTACACCACTGCTCTGGCAAGGTGCACGATTGAAACCTATTAATTTATTACTATGTTGACTCACGTGACCCCCTTTGACAATCCATTGCCTTTACAATTTATTTGTTATTCAGCAATAATGAAGTAACAATGTCTGTCTTCATGGGTAGAAAGACATCTAGTTACCTGGCTGTTTTTATTAAAGGTGTATATATTTAATACTTAATCGTTTTTTTCTCTGGTGCCAATGCATACGTCGAACCGTCAAGAAATGAATTACTTCATAGCAATTTGTAAAACGTAATTTTCATTACGACACCTAAACGCGTTAAAGGCTAGAAAAGTTCAAAGAAACCGTAATGAGAGAGTAGGTCTACAAATGGCTTGTCTCAGTTTGATAAAATGCCATGTTTAACACTTTATAAAGACAGCTCATTGATTAAAAACTTAGAACATAGAGAGAATATTTGGATTGATATAGACAGTAAGACGGCAGCCTGTTAATATGTGGATTAACATAGACGTTAGAAAACATCTCTCACTGCCTCCGTTGTCATGTTTCGTACGGATATTTACCTGATAAAAGGTGTAAACTAAACAATAAATTATAAACAGTATTTGTGTATTTATTGAAAAATGAAAGCTTAGTTGATCTCTTTCCGTATAATACTACAGATAGAACAAGATGGTATATTGGATAGAAGAAAGAAATTTGTCGCTGTATGACTTATAGAAATAAACAATCGAAAGACAAGAATGTTACCTACTAGTTCATATTAACAGTGCTTAAAAGTCAATATTATCATCGTTTCTAATACAAAAAGTCCTTTTTGTTATCGGTGTTGTAAGCTACATTGTGTACATTATATACAGCCCAATTCCTCAAAATACTACCAAACTTAAAAGGGAAAAACCACACTTAGCAAAATACAGAATTTTTTTTCATACATGTACCTTCACATCTAAATTTAGTTGTTCTCTAACAATAGAATTCAGTAAAGATCAGAAAATTTTTTTGTTGCATGCCATACGTTGCAACTGAAATTAAATCATTATACTATTAGCAAAATTTAAAAATTTATCTTTTTACTCAAAACTCTAGTCTATTTAAATGTTGGTTTTGACTCAGAAGTTCATGGATTAGAAAAAGAAAAAAAATAGTCCAACGAAACAAGAAGTCGCAAAGATTGATAAAAAGTTCAAACTTTATTTGAAATATCTTTCAACCCGGGTTTTAAAATTTTTATTGAGTGTCAAGTACCCTTAATATGGACTATCGAAGTATTAATCCCTGTTTCAATACGACAGATTTAATATCATGTATATATCTATAAGTGCATTCAAGATACTTGATAAAAAGTTTTATTATTATGACAAATGTAGCTAGTACAGTAAGCAGTGTACATATCTATCTAAGTGGTAAATCCCCCACACTGACGCTAATCTCCAGATCATTACGTTTGTCACACCAGTTGTAGTTTTTATTTCTTTGTGGTGAGATTATAGAAAACCACAAATATTTTTATCTTTTACTGCAAAAACCGCAGAGCCAGATGTTTTCTGTGTTTGCTTTTCTTGTAACATTTATTTATCAGGACAAAGTCAAACAGTAGCTCACAAAATAAACCACCCTTGAGAATGGGTGACAATATGAATTTATTACTGATTAACTATGAATGTAAATTCTCGTCCACCTTTAGTAAGTTCATGTATTACATGATCCCTCTAAATTTTCCTAGAACTGAAGTAAATTTCATATGAATATTTACCAACAAACGTTTTTATCTGAAAAAAATTGTAAATCTGCATAAATTAACCCTGAACAATATTTGTCTTCCATTATAAAGACAAAATATTCAGAGAGCAATTAAAAGACCGCTGAAACCTTGGAACACAGTCTTCCATGTAGAGTCTAACCAACTTCTTGTTTTTATCTACAAATGTCGGCACAATCGATGCAAATTTTGGTAAACAATGCCTCTTCACTAGTGCCAATCAGGAAAAAAAAATAAGCAGGAGCCTAACAGTCCAGTGCCTCGCATTTTCACATCACTACTAGAATTTCCAATATCGTATGTAAAAAGTAATCTTTTGGACCCACAGATTTTACACAGGATCACCATTCACATGAATTTTCGAGTGGGAGAGGAGCATTCGCAGCTGGGCACTGCGGCAGAAGTGTTATTTTATCCCTACTTATACAAAGGATATAGGAAATATTGGACAACAAAAAGCCAGTCTTTAAGAGTAACAATGTGAGATTTTGTTCCTATAATGATTCTTTCATGAATATAGGTAAAACATTAACTACGAATTTCATCCCCAGATTGAAGGGACATGCTTGAGTTTACCGGGAAAAGGGGGCCTTTTTGCAATGATGTAACAATCGAGAAAACTTTAAGGCGTCCGATATTGTTTCCATCCTGTTTGATAGCCAATAATATATGTAATATATAAATATCTGTAATATTATTCTTTAGCATATAAATCCTCACTAACCACTTTCACAACTCTATCTTGCTACTGAAATGTTTTGGTATTTTATTAAAAATAAGCTTATATATTTACATGGCATCATGCACCATGACAAATAAGGCTAAGTAACAATTTTTCTCAGGACTACGATCAATGGAATTATTTTCTTTCCTAATGGCAAACAGAACTTCAAACATGTAATGGTAATTGGCCACTTAAATCTGAAGTGGGCAGTTATAGCTGTTAATGTAATGGCTGAGAATTACTAATCAATTTCTCTTTATTGGTACAAGACTGTATCTAAATTCTCTTTGTATATGAAGAAATAAAGTGTTAGAAAGAGCCTTATAATCGAAATACCGTACACTTTTCAAATATCTTTTCAACAACTTATACGACGTTAGAAATATTGAAAAAGCCCTCTATTTTTAATTAATATGATCAATTCTCTGTAATCGTTACTTGACCTAAGTAATAGATTTCCACAAAATAATACGAATTTGTATAAAAGGTTAAGTTTTTATTGATAATTTAATGTTTTATCTTTCAGACACTTCCGGTTCCCGTTCTTGGAATAGTCATTCGAAAAGGAGGAATTATAAACATGGATGGAAGCGTCTTAGCAAGCTTGAAAAAGCCCAGAAAAAAAGGATGAAATACTGGAAAAATTCTCTGAGTAAGAGACGCAGATTTCGAGGTTGAATATCTATATTTTATTATTTTTTTTCGAGAAAAACAAAAGATAGTGTAGACAAGTTCATTCTGTAGATTCATCATTAAGTGTTTGAGTGTATTTTTTCCGTATCACGCTTTATAAGTAAATTAAATTTCTTTAACCTCCAGATAGAGAAAATTATTACTTTTCATTCAACAAAGTATGTCCTATCTGATATAAAACAAACTGATGGAGTCAACTGGCAAATTCGGTAAGAACATATTATATATTTAATACATTCTTAAGTCCGAGAATTAGTTTTGTCTTTATTACTGAACATTGTATGCACAGAAATAAATGAACAATACAGAACTTAAAAAAGCTGTCATATTATGGAATTGTCGGTGTTTTTTGTGTATGTGATGCACATTAGGTATAAAAAATGTTTTTCCTTTGTAAGAACCACTGAAAATGTATACATCATGCTTTCTGATACACTGCTACTAGCCTAACATTGCTGTCGATAGTTCGGGCCTAGATTAATATACTTCTTTAATGTTTACAGAAACCTACCAAAGTCGGATTTTTCGTCGGTGATACTGATGGCTGCTAGGATTGCCTAATCCAGTGGGACCTGGGTGGGCGAGTGGTTAAGGTCGCTTACTCCTGACCACAAGGCTAACACTGCTATCGCGGGTTCAAGTCGTGATCGCCCAGTTTTGGGTATTTTAAGGTATCCAGGCACCTATCCAAGATCGGGGTTTCACCTGGTCAGCTGGTTAGCTGTCCGGGCTTTCCTCCCCCAGTAAGTCTTGTAGTCACGACATAGTGAAAAATTGCTGAAAGTGACGATAGATAAACACCAGCAACCCAACCAATCCCCAATCCAGTAAATCTTTGAAATCACGATATAGCTTAAAAAGTGCTAAAACGAACATAAAACCTTACAACCAACCTGCTGTGTTTATTTTTGTCTAAAACTTTACGATTTTTTGTGTAATTGCAACAGCTCACGTGTATATTACCCCTGTGTCTGTTTAGAGATATAAATCAATGGAGAAGAATGAATACATTAGTTGAAAAAAATATTTGTATTAAAATAAAACAAAACATTATGAGCATCGGTTCAATTTATAACAGACATTAGTTCAGTTTCGTCGTCGTGATTGTCCCTGTTTGTTCGTTTGGTAAAAGTACCGGTCACTTATTGTTTCTTATCAAAGAGCTCTTTAGCCTTGCTGAGGACATACATAACACCTCCCATACATTCCTTTTCACCAAATTCTGATCCTTCGCAGAATCGTTTACCCTCTTTCCAAGCGCACATTCCAATTTCTTCATCAGATTTATCTTTGCATGATCCATAAACTGCACCAAGATAGTCGGCCAAAGCACCAACTTTTACTTTTGCGTCATCACGATCGTCTTTTGATACATCATCGCCAAGAGCGTCAGAGATACTATCAACTTTTCCTACTAAACAGTCGGTTACATCATCTTTTTGCATACAATCTTCGACATTTTGCTTGACAAGATCTCTGACTCCTTCTAAATCGAAATGGTCGACAATAACTTCAGTTCCGAGTTCGGCGAGTCCGTCAAACCATTCATCATCACGTGACAATCCTCTCTTTTTACTTTTATCTGCTTTTTCATAAAGTTCTTTAGCTTTACCTAGAACATACTTTACACCACCCATACATGCCTTCTCTCCAAATTCAGATCCTGCGCAGAATCGTTTTCCCTCTCCCCAAGCGCACTTTCCAAGTTCTTCATCAGATTTGTCTTGACATGACCCGTAAACTGCAGCAAGGAAGTCCGCCAAGGCACCAACCTTTACTTTAGCGTCATCACGAGCTGCTTGTGGTACTTCATCTCCAAGGGCGTCAGAGACACTATCAACTTTTCCTACTAAGCAGTCAGTTACATCATCTTGTAGCATGCAGTCTTCAACGTTCTGTTTAACAAGATCTTTTACCTCACCAAGTCCGAAATGGTCAACAATAACTGCTGTTCCTAGTTCAGCGAGACCGTCAAACCATTCGTCGTCTTTTGACAAACCCTTCTTTTTGATACTTCTAGCGTTGATAATACCGAAAATGGCGACTGCCAACAAGAAAATCTTCATGGTTCTACAAAAAAAATAATAATCTAATTGCAACAAATAAAGGAAAAGCCTAATTTAAAACTAATGCAAATAAGGGGTTACAAGATAAAAAAAAGAAGAAGAAACAAAACACAATCGAACAAACCAAGACATTTTCATGATGAGAAACATTAGTGAGTTTGTGTCCTTAAACAAGTAAAAGTAGATATCAAATTTAGCTAAGGAAGCAATTAAATATTGAAAAGTTAGCGCTACCTCTTTATTCATTTTATTATCGCTCTTACTTAATTTGATAAGTATATATTATAAGGTCTGCATATTGATATCGTAAAATATGGAAAGCTTCATATTGTGTCAAGCAGCTGATATTTTACAATATTTATATAAAGAAAATCTGCGAATTAATTTATAATATTATTTCGGAGTGCTTTTCTCGATCAAAACGATAGCGTTTTATGTTGTGCAAACCAACCGAAAGATTCGTGATAAGTTCGGGTCAAACTCATCGATGTCGGGTCACACATTATGATGTCGGTGACAGGTTCGGATGAAAGTAATCCACGTCGGGTTAAAAATTTTTGACATCAAAAAGCCGATATGCGACAAATACTGAACGCCTGAGTAGGGCCAGATAGGCGTAGAAAAATACGAAAATGGAAACTTTCATTGAGATGTCACATTCTGACCATGATACCTATATGTTCCTAAGATGGATTTGTGAAAGGCTTTCTATCAGTCAGATATTCATATTTTGTCCAGTATAACAAGTAAAATATATATATGTTTCGTAGAACTCGGGATGTTTGGTCCTGTTGAAGCACTTGATATCAATTCCGTCTGTTTTATTGTTAAGGTTTTTGGATTGTCTTAGTGGCACCGAGTGTTCTTGCAATTAAAGCAAGCAAATATAAGAGGGAAATCATATAAAAAAATACCAATTAATTGGGAGGGCTAGGAAATAATCTCCACGTAACATTACTGAAAGATAGGAACAGGGCGACGTCCTTACAGTATGAGATTTGAATTCACGCAACTAACAGGACTCATGATACTAAATTTCCCTTATAATATGGATCTTTTCATTGGGATGACCTATAAAATCCAATTGACGCCGCCATATTTTGTCCGCCTGCATGTTCCAAGAAAGGATATGGATTTTCATCGGTTGTTTTTATTATTTATTTATTTATTTTAATTTTTGTATTTATTTTGGTTTATTATTGTTAAGTCGATATTTGTTTCGCTTGTTTGCTTGACCTTGTATTTGTTTGGATTGTTTATATTTATTGAAATACGACTAATTACTGTTGGTTTTTAAACTGAATTAGACTAATTTGGAGTAACTACATGTATATATCTACACCATATTTTGCTCTTTTGAAATGAGCAATACTAAGAAGTTTAAACTGCGTAACTTAAAACAGAAACATGAACGTTAGGGTAAAAAGGTAACACAGCACAAAGAAACGCAAAACCTGGTCGCATGAAAGGTAACATGTCAAGAAGATAAGCTGAAGGAACGTCAGAGATTCAAGTGCATCGAAGTTTAGCATTTACGGGCGTGATATCGTTGTAGTAAAGTTCCCCCCAAAAACATGTATCACAGGTGAAAACAAATTCTTGTAGAGTTGACTTTTACAACGTAGATAAACGTTTTCTAAGCCTGACACCTACTTTAGAAATTGTTTTTCTATCTTCAATAAAAGTAACAAACGCATGTTTGTCGGTTAAGTTACAAACCATTCTCTCTTTTCGATATTGAAAAGTGTAATCAATATATATATATCATTAATATGCAATTCAATATACAGTTTCAGTAAGGTAGTTTTATTTATTTATTGCGGCGGTCATCTAACCAACAAAACTTAGTTTTTGTGGAAGTCGATCTTACATGGAAGACGTGAACACAACTTGACTACTGTGTTAATAGTTTTACGAACATCAAAGAACAGAAATGTTACATTGTTACTTATTGATTGACAGGAACTACTGTGAACGAAACGCTTCTGATTGACGGGCCAGTATCGTCTGATTGTCCAATGGCGTCACTTTAAATTGTTTTACTTTTACAAGCAACGGTTGAATGAATCCAATTGACGCGAGGGCGGATTACATAATTATCTTT
>JAOXYJ010000037.1:3038824-3054596 GCA_028566555.1 Lithophaga nigra
CAGTCTCTCATTGATCTTTGTCAGTTTATTGCATGATATATCATTATTGTGGTTTTTAACCTTTTCTGGTTGTAACTTGGTAACTTTTATCTGACAGATCATCAAGTTTTTTGTTGTATTGAATATGACATTCTACAAATTTATTTTCTTATGCATGAATCACTTTTACTAAGTCAGATGGAGAAGTTTCACTCAATGTATTTTTGGAATCTCTATTTTCTGTGGAATTCTCTTTGTTCTGATTAATTTCTGTGTTAACGTCTCTGACATTCTTGGGTTCTGTTTTATTTTCAATTAAGATTTCGTTTAATGATTTAACTGGGGTCTCAGATCATAACCAGTGTCACTTGAGTCACTGTATTCAGTATCTTGTATTGAAAATCCTGCTCGTTGTAGCTTAGGAACATTTAATTTTCTAATGTTTGTGTCAGTAGTTGATTTTGGGTTGTTTCCCTTCAGAAACACGTCAACAGATTTTTTTGTTTTGACAAATTCTCTCTTCACCCATTTTTGATAGGTAATGCCTTGTACTAAGGAACGGTTTGTAGTGTAATAAAGAATAATAGTTATTATTTTGGTCTCTTTTACGTTCTCTTGGACGACAGACTTGTATAGCGAGACATTTGGTATAATTTCTTCGAATGGACTTTCCTCGTCATTCAAGGATAATGGATTATTCTTTTTGTCGCATGTTGAATGAACATCTATTTCTGTTTAGGAAACATGTTGATTATAGTTTGATGAAACCGTTCACAAATATTTTGATAAAGAGAGTGACATTCGTGTAATAATATCGAGTTTCCGTACAAAAGCAATTTTCAACAATTTACTATAACATAAAATGTTTTGTATTTGAATACGCTAGAACAGGATATGATTTCTCGAGTTTTACCTTTCAATAAACATGATAAAAGTTCCCTTATGCAAAGAAAATACATCATGATTTTCAGATATATATACATATATTTATTGATTTTCTTTGCAGCATCTGATAAAGATATGACATAGAAAAATTTCAAGATGGCAAGAGGATTACAACCAGAATTTGTAGAAAACAGAATACATACCCTAACACATGTTCCAGTTGAATGGCATGTTGACCTCAGGGATAAATACTATGAACTGGACTTAAAAATGTGTCAAATGAAAATGCTACTATTTGATTTCACATGGGGAGATGAAAGGTATTTGATCATAGATATCTATCTGCAGAAATATTATTGGTTTATTTATTATAGTTTTACATAATTTTACTGAAAGATTAGTGTATGATGAACCACAATTAGTCCAATTAAAATAAATGTGTAGATTTTCATCCCTACCCGCCCTAATTTTTTTTACTTAATTTTTTTTTTTTAATTTCTGATTTCCCAATCTTGGTAGAAGATTTTTTATTTTTTGTCAACATCATTTTTGTCAGTGAGGTAAAGGAGGTGGTATACAACAATTCTGTTCTTGCAAAACCGTAGATTTATAAGATTTATCTCCCCTTATGCCAGGTGTCCCAATATAGCTGTAACAGGGAGATATGGAAAATTAATTTTTTTAAATTAATTTTTCCTACCTAATACCAAAACGAGTATTTTTATGTATTTTATAAAGCCCAACAGCATAATTTTTTTTCTCTGGACAAAAATGGGCATTTTAAATAATAAATTTGTTGAATTTCTCCATTAAAGGTATTTTACAACACCCTCTTAAAAGGGAGACAACTATCATGAAATATACAAATTGAGGAGTGAATCCCGGATTCCGAAAACAGGGAATTGTTGAGCATGAGTTTTTTGCATTTTAAATAAAAAGTTTCTTGGCATCATTCTGGCACAACATAAATAAATAAAACGTAATAATACCATGCACAAAAAACTACTTCCTGACTGTTATTGTTTTCCTTCAAGTCATGCAAAATCTTTTTTTCAGTTCTAAGCAGAGGCACATGCTAATATAAGTATGCTATCTTTCCGAGCACAGTGTGATTCCTCCACTTTTTATTGCCGCTTAACTGCTGGTAATCACATGTCAATTAACCCAATCATATGTGCAAGGTTTTCTAGTCAGACATAACAAACACTACACCAGAAATAACTTTCCGACCATCACCAGTAATTACTTGTAATTAGTTGGTAAATCACCAGTTATCATCCGGTAAACACCAATAATCAGTTGTGATCAGTTGTAATCCCTAGTAATTGGCTGTAATCACAGTAATCAGTGGGGTATTCAAGTGTAATTAGTAGTTATCAGTCGGTTTTCACCAGAAATCACCTAGTAAATACAGTAATCAGCTGTAATACCTAATAATCAGTTGTCATCACCAGTAATTGATCCGTAATCATTTGTGATGAGTCGGTAATAACTGAAAATCACTCATTAATTACCAGTAATCAGAAGTAATCACTTGTAATAAGCAGTACTCAGTCAGTAGTCACTAGTATTCATTGAAATTAGTCTGTATTCACTAGTGTTCATTATATTCAGTCGGTAATCACCAATAATAATCCCAGTAAACACCAGTAATCAGTTGTAATCAATAGAAATCGGTCAGATGATTAATGCAATTACTGACTGATTACAAGTAATTATTACTAATTACAATACCAACTGATTTTCAGTGATTACAGAAGAATAACTTGTGATACCAGTGGGTAATCACTTGCAATCAGCAGTAATCACCTGTCATAATTCTTTAATCACCAGTAATAATTTGGTAAACACCAGTAATCAGTCATAATCACTAATAATAAGTCATCACAAAGGAATAATCAGCAATCACTTGTAATCAGTAGGTAATAACTTGTAATCAGTAATAATAATCAGTCGTTAATCACTGAATTCACTCGGTAATCACCATTAATCAAGAGGTAATAACTTGTAATCAGTAGTAATCACCAGTAATCACTTGTAATCAGTTAGTAATCACTAGTATTTATTGTAATCAGTCAGTAAACAGCTGTAATCATCCGGTAAACAACAATAATCAATTATCTCTAGTAATCAACAGTAATCACCACTACTCAGTCAGTAATCACCACTACTCAGTCAGTAATCACCAGTACTCAGTCTGTTCTACATTTCAACCAAAATTACCATTACAATTAAAGGTACTTCCCAACCGTTGTTTTCTTTCATGTAAAAATTTTTTTCGATTATAAGCGAAACCAAACGTACAAGTACGAATCGGCAAAAAGGACAGGATTGGTTCAACAAGTCAAAAGTTTATGTGAACTTGCTTGAAATATTTTCTGTGATCCTAAAATCAAACCAGGTAATGAATAGTAGCCATACAGTATAAAGTGGTTTTAGTGGCAAATCAAGTCATAAAATGACACGCTATGTCACAATGATGCATTAGGCAGGTGACTAAAAAGTAAACATGTTTTTTTCAAATGATGTGGAGTATTGCTAAGAAGACATAATTCAGCTAAAACTGTCTGCAGAGGAAATATTAACCATTATAAGGTTACCATTATAAGGTTACTTTTACTCCAGGGGTTATATTTTATCACTTTTTATTTAAATTTTATACAGTCTAACTTCGATGCCTCGAACCCGGATCGCTCAAACACAATGGATGGGTCGAACTCGTGTCAAAGTCCAATCATTTTTCGCTATATTTATGTAAATAAAACCCTGGTTTCTCGAACTCGAATTTTGGTCCCTATAGTTATAAAATTGTTATATTTACAACGCGAGACTCGAGCTTGATAAATTCACCTGTATGAACATTCATGTACCTGTCAATCGGTTCACTAAAGATCACAGTTCAGGTGTGAAAATTGAAACCAATCAATAAATATCTGTATATTGTCATAATTAGTGTAAGTTGGTGATGAGCTTTTAACTGGATCTTTGATGATTCTCAATTGTATAAACATAAGTTTTTAAAACTTCCTGCTTCGGAACAACAAAGGATAAATTAATTGAACAGGTGGACATACTGATATGTAAACACGGCACTTCTGGTACAGATATGGAAAAATTACTGGAAATGGTCAAACCTCGATGGCTTGAACTGTTTTTCCTGGTCCCTTCGAGTTTGATCCATCAAGGTTTGACTGTATGTCTGGTATTGTACATAATTTACCTGTCTTTATAGAGCTATTCATAATGATGATATGAAATAACAAATCTAACCTTTTTTATATGTAGTACAAAAAAGTATTTCGTATGTCATTCAAAATTTAAGTGAAGGTAGTCAGAATTTTTTTTCATAATACAAATAGTAACCATATAAACATCTTTTTTGTCATCATATGTAATAGCATGGGTACAAAATGATTCTTAATTAATACGACAGGAAATGTCATTTACCTAAAAGTTAAATTCCAGTATTTCTATTGGTTCAATTTGAAAACTGTCTAGAATTTTTTTTATTTCATCTGTGGTACAGTATGGCACAAAATGCAACTATCAAAATGCAAAACAGTTGTGGAAACGTCATTGGCCAATTGTTCTAGGTACTACCTGTTATAGGTCAGTAGTGTGTTGCCTCCAAGATGTCAGGTTGAGTGATCATAAAAATTAACTCATATTTTGAGAAATACTTAACCAAGACTGGTGGCTCTCTAGGTACTGTGGATCTGCAGCCAATAAAACTGAATGATAAAATACACCTAAACAATTGCTTGAAAAAAAACTAAAACAATGAGTTATGGAACCAAATTTCACTAGCTTAAGTTGAAAATACCATTATCCGTTTGAGTCGACAAGGGCAAGGGTTGTGAATGCTAAAGTTGTTCTCATCTCAAAGGTGAGAAATGCATTTATGGAATCCTGTAGAAAAAATCTCAGAAATGTGTTTTATTAAAGAATCTTCACATGTTTGTGGTAAAAAGAGAATCTTGAATATTTACGAAGTTGTGTAATGATGACTGCTGTAATATTTGTATGTCTGCCAATGATATTCTGTAAAAACACATGGTATCAAGGATGGGTATAGTTTGTTCCAATAGATTCTACCTTATGTTGCCAAATTGTTTCCGCTTGTTAGATTTCATCATGTTAACTCGAAGTTGGGCTATTTATAAAATTTTCTTTTCTAGCACATGATGACGTAAAAGACTTCTGCAGAAGTAAGGAAAATGACGTAAACGTTGATTATCTTTATTATCTCTTGAAGCATATGATTGTGTGAAGAATGTTGTAGGTGTCAGGATGATATAACAAGTTGTTGATTCTGCGAGATCTGTAGTATATGTACTTACACGTGTAACAAAATATTTATGATTAATATTTAAACCCCTACAGTTATTTAAAGTGATCAAACTTGAACATCCATATCTTAATTGTATCTCCATTGACTTTTAAGTTAACTAATTGCCTGAAGGTACAGAAAAGGGATTCCTAAGAATGTTATGTAATGCCATCATGTAGAATTTACACTTACACTTGTCTTTTTTTAGATCTTTTTGATCAATGAAAAAAATCATGATGCAAAAATCATGGTAATGTTTTTACGACCATTGTCAGATATTTTGAAAGTGTCAACATTGGCTGTGGAATCATCCAATGAAGGGTTTAGAGTTATTTTTGATGTACAAAACGTTATAATTTTCTGTATATTGATAAATTAAATGTGTATCAGAAACATATATGGAAGTATTTGTGACATTATTGGTCAAGAGAAGGCAATGGTTCCAGTTAGAGTTAGCTCCCTTTGTCTGAACCTCTGAATTCATTTGTGTTGGGCATTAATTAAAAATGATGTTTTTTTAAGTTGGAAAGCATTAAAAATGCTGAACAGATGTACAGCTTTTCTTATAGACTATGTTGAAATTATATTAGGTACACATACAGTTAGATGAATGGGTTTTAATGTTGATTCAAAATCAAAAGGGAGTGACTTAGGGTGAAAATACTGTGATATGTATTAATGGTTGATTCTAGGCAAGATTTAAGACCTGTGAAGAGTAATGGTAGAATTGTAAAATCTGTACTCATATTAATACTGTTGTCCAGTATTATAAATGGTGTGTTATTGTAGACACTGGTCCCAATTCATTTACATGTCACTAGAGGTCATTTCAGGTAAAATGTGTATTGCAGGTCTTTAGGTTAGTAAGTGCATAGTGTAATTTCTTCTGTTTCAAGCTTAACAACCAAAAAAAAAATTTTTTTAATAAAAAAATAAAATAAAACTCAATTTTAAGTTGCTAATTCTTTTCATAATATAGGATTAGGAAGAATTTCGTAATAAGATGTAAAACGGTAATTTCGTAATGATTTTGAATACAGGTAGAGAAAATATGTGGTAATTATTACATTGTAGATTTTTTTCACAAACAGAATTCAGTCACTCTAGTACATAAATTGTTTACCTGTTTCTACATTAAAGTGAATGATGAAAGGTAAAAGAATTTGGGATAAATAAAAATGTCTGTTTTGTTTATAAGAGATGTGTGGTCATTTGTTACTCTGATGTAGTTCTTTGTTCACATGATCTAAGGATCTTTTATTTAGATCCAGAACAGCCATTTGAAACCATTTTTTAAATTTTAAAGTTGTGTTGAGCACAGGTACATGAACAGGGGGCAAATACATCTAAGAAACAGGAGCAATTTATATACATTTGAAAATATTAATAATTAAAATTTGCTTTTAATTGGTGGATTTTTGAAGCTCTAATTGCCAAAATAAATAAATAATAATAATAATGGTGTGTTCATTTTTCTTGGAAAATAATCATTGATTTTTGCATTATTCATTACTTTCTAACCCAGAAATATGTTATGTAACTATTGATTAGAATCTGTTACCTAAGTAGTAATAAACTGTACATTATATAGATATAATGATAACTGTGCAGATAAGATAATTAGCTGTGGTCTTTGCCCTCCATATAGGAGTAGCTTACAGCTTGTCTATCAAAGATATTACAGTTCAATAATATTCACAGAGTCATGTGACTATGGATGCCTTATTAACATTGATGATGTCAAGAAGTTCAGGTGGTTTCCCAATGACGGCATCCATGATGGGAGACCAATTCCATCATATAAAAACATGAGGTGGAAGGACATTCAGGCAGTCTGAAGTGTGCATTCTGTTAACCTCAGGGTGAGAAATACATATTGATCTGACACTCAGGTATATACTACATATCATAATGAGTAATGCATGTATATAAACATAAATAGGCTGGTGGAATGTCATCATATAGTTATTGAATCTTCATCCAAGGAAAAGGAAAAAAAGTAAACATTTCGTTGATATCTACAGATATTGATTCTTTTCCGAGAAGAAAAATACATATTTTTCAGAAGACAGAATCCATAAACCTATCGTGACTGTCAAGGAAATTGTCACTAATTGTCAAGAAATGTTTCATTACTGTGTAATTGTTTACTGATGAGCACTTGATTGTTGATACCTTAACAAGGAACACACATTCTGAGGAATTCTTCATTATCACATTTTCACCTTTAAAATATCATCAGAGGATTATCATTAACTGGCTTATCAGGATTGTACTTCTCAGCTGGAAAATGAGTGAGTATTGAGGTGTTAATGCTTAGCATATTTTCAACAAAAAAGATAGGTGTGTTTATTTGCAGAGTAAATAATATCTGATATTTTCTTCAAAGTTCATTCACAAAATTTGTCAGTACTGTTTTGACCTATAGAGATAAGATAAAGTTTTACTACGACTTTCTACTACACACCGGTAAAACTCTCAGACAGCGTGGCCTTTTTTTAACCAAATAAAGAAGCGGAGATTTTAATCACATGTCTGTTCTTGTGGTAGTGTTAACCTTCTGTGAAATACACATGCCAAACCTAGTGTTTTTATACTTCACTAATTTTGAATAGGCTGTGTATGGCTTTGTACACTGTTCTTTGTCATCTATATAAATACTTTAAATAGTGGATCAGTTTACTACCCAAAACAGTGTTCAGTCTATCGTAAGACTTCATATGGTTCACTTGTATTTTAGCCTAGAGGGATTGAGTGAAAACAAACTAAAAACTGATAAAGTTAAATTGTTAACTATTGAACAATTTACCTTCAGGTCGTCACACTTTTGATAATTAGAGCTTAGAGAGTGAGGTCATTTAACTTTATAGCCATCATTGGACTTAATCAGACTGTGTAGACCTTCATCCAGGATTTGTCATTCTCTTTGTTAGAGTAAGGACAAAGCACAGGAAGTATAAAAAGGGAATCCACGCTACATGTGCTGAAGACCAGGTGATGAGATCAGATGTTACCTTTTCAGTGATTATAAAGTTTGATCTTGACAAAGGTGAAGAGATTCGTTTTATATCTTTGTAATGGTTCACCAGGAAAGGAGCATTTGGTGACCGAGGAAGAGATAGGTGTGGACATCATTATACTGTTGTGTAGCTTGTTTATCCAAATGACACAGTTTTACAACAAGATGTTTTTCTTAATGAAGGAGGATTTATGTCATAAGAAGGACCTGACATAATTCAGTGGTTTTACTAAAACCCACACTTCCTATTGTTTCAGGTGTGTTAGTGATACATTTTGTTTTTCTTTATTGTTATTTATCAAGAGACATACAACAATGGAGGAAGATATTGTCGTTCAGGTCATGCCAGCAAAGCGAGAAGTTGTCAGCATAATGAATGCCGTAAGTTTTGATTTGAAACAATTTTACCCATCATACAACACAACTGTTTCTTCTTGTAAAAGATGCTTAAAGGAACGTTCTAAAGGGAACAGTAGGTGGCGACAGAAGTCAAAGAAAAAGGAGAAATTAAACAAAGCAAATACTCCAATTGTTATTCCTTTGAAAGACACACTGAAAGCAGCTTTGAATCGAAAACAAAGATCTCTTGCTGAATCATTGCTCAGGGGAAAGAAAGATTCTACTGATACTGACAGTAAAAGTTCTGAGAGTGATGCTCAAGACGATGTAGTTAGTCCCAAAGAAATAAAAACAAAAAAAGACGTAAAAAATCTCAGTGCCTTGATCTCTGTGTTGGAAAAATCTCACCAAAAAGACAACTATAGTGCAACAACAAACTTTGTAAAAAACTCAAAGAAATCATATTCAAAATTTGTAGCTAATTATGTGTTGAATAACTCGTATTTATTATCGGACACAACTGATAAGCCACGTAGTATTGTTGAATGTGATAATGTAGACTTGATATGCAATGATCTGAACTCGAGTGAAAAAAGTTCAATAACTGAAGAATCTGAAAGTGACAATGGCTCAGTCATATCTAGTTCCGAAATCCAATCTGACTCAGATTTGTCAAGCACTCATCAGGAAGCTACTGAAACTGAATTTACAAAAGAGGAACTTGAACAGTTAGCAAGATATACAACAGGTTGTCCTCTTATCCGTTACGATTGCCCACCATCTGAATGTCCTCAGTGTCAGTCAGATATCCACCAGTTGCAGTACTACTGCGATACACTTGACACTGAAGAAAGCAGTAAATTTAGTGAAAGTCACGCAAAAATCTCAGAAATTCCACTTTCTGAACAGGATCAAGTGGAAAGTAGTGCCGAAATTACTTCCTTGAATACTCAAGAATTCCATGGCAACTCCACCGACAGTGCCCTAACATCTCATAAGCGAAATCCACCGAATGACAATTCTACTAAAGATAAGAATGCACAAACAAAGAAACAACTTCTTGATATTGACATTGCAAAGAAAGAAAACAAATCCGGTACATATCTGTATCCTGACAGTGTTTTCATTGATCTCACTGACACCGATGTAACTTTCACCGTATATTACAATCACAACTACCCGTTCAGTGATCATACCAACGACTACACCTATGCAACTTCTCAATCTACATATCCATTAATGTCTTTTTCGAGCACAACGATGTCCTATATGACCATGTCACCATACTGGTACTGGCCATATATGTACCCACCCATGTATAACCTGTCGACACCGCTGTACATGCCTAGTGATACCAGTTCCATTCCTAAGACTTTGATGATTCCTCCGGAAGAACTTCGTTCTTGTAAGTAATGTAGCAATAAGGGAATGGGAGGGGGTAGCTTTATTCTATAGTTTAGAAGGCCATTATTTAAATATTCAATATCTACAGACGTAAAAGGTATTATATGATATAATAATTCAGATTAAAAAAATAGTAGGATACTTTAAAAACATAATATTTCTGTTATTCATTGTGTATTGGATACTGATATTACTATCCATGCAGTATTGCTGGATATTTGTAACATTGTCAATGACAGAAAACAACAATTTAAGCATTTATGACATTCTGGTGTATAATTAAATTGTTATAACTGTACAGAAAATAGAACATCATTAGCACACTTACAAGCTTGTGATAGATGATGTTCTGCTTTTCACAATATTCCTCAATATTAGTGTTAATTAACCCTAGTGTTCAAAATCAATGTACTGTCTTTATTCATACTATTTCTAGTTTTCTAGCACCCTAAACAAATATTTATACATAGGAACACAATATATACTTCAGCTCTTTTGTTCTAATCCATCAATACCCTAGGAAAAATGTAATCAATTTTAGTATTATTACGTGTTTAATGATTGGGTAAATATTTATATTTTATAATTAATAGTATCTAGTTTTAACAGTTATTTATCAATGATCGGTTTCTATTGTCTTTCTGTTGTTACTAAGTAGATGTTTTACTTCCATTGTTTCACCCTGATAGGTTTTACCAATCATATTGATCATGGCTTAACTTGGCAAATTCATCTTTGTGTAAAAATTTCAAGTAAGTGGACGATTTACAAATTAACAAATTACAAATCCATTTGTAGTGTAAATTGTCTTTTGTCCAAGAGACAAAGGCATAATATCAGGATTAATATATGAATGGTATTGGCAGTTTATGGAAAATAATGATTTTTACTGTAAACTTTACACCAGTTCAAAGATAAAATAAACACTTTGAATCGGGACACTAAAATGGAAATTTTATAGGTTTATGTGCTGTGAAAGCATCTTGATTTTATAATTCAACATTGGGCTCATATACAAATTGTAACAAGTGAAGGTTGTAAATACATGATTACATACTTTTTTGTACAAGATAAATACTTGAGATTTTATATGTACATATATGGTATAGGTAGAAAGTAGAAAAGCCATAAAAACTAGATAAGTTATTACATAGTCCTTGAGCTTTCTAACATAGGATAAGTATCGTGGGAACATTAACTGCAATTGGTTCTAGAAATTTTTACAGAATGCATAGATTCTTAGCATAAGTGGTGAATACAAGGGTAAAAGTTTGATGTATAACAGTACTATAATTTGTAGTATGACCTTAGGTTGTCCTCAATGTCTTAGTAATTACGTCATCCAAATGGACTATGCCTTTGGGTCATCTATGATACCTTAATCAGAAATGTTGACATGTGGACAAATCTGGATATTTGTCTTGCATAATTACACATACCAAAGAAATTAATAGAGATTTTGTCAGCTTTTGTATGTAGACCATTTGGTAGACCAGTCAATCCCAGTAGGTCATTTAGTTAGTGTCTAACTATCGTCACTTCTAAAAGTCTGATAAGACATAGAGGTGTGATCCATGGCCTAGATCATAATCTTTCCTGTTTAATTCCAAATGTTTTCTTGTCTCTAGTGATCAATGATGGGACCAACAAGTCCTCCGTTTCTGTGAAAATTTTTGAAATTTCACTAGAATCGGCACAAAGATGCATTTGGACTCTCCCCATTTATGACTTCAGCTGTTGGTTCAACCTTGACAGTATGGCTGATTTGCCAAGCCTTTATCATTCCAATCTCAGTCTGTTCATGAACCTGTGATCTTGATTTCCTTCAGGGTCTTGTGTTCTTGAATTATTTCAAAAATCCATTTACTCAAAAGATGTTAATGAGTTGAAAAGAAATGTATATGATGTAAAGAGTGGCAGTTCTTTGCAAAAAAAAAAGGAAAATTTGTTGATATTTGTTGACAAGTTTGTTTTTCTTTGTTGTTTTTTTCTGTATATGGTACAAGATGATGGATTTACAGATTGATGTCAGTAAGTTTGTACCATGCAAACAGTTAGATTGTGATGTAATGTTGGTGTTAAATTAAAAACAGGAAGGGGAAAGGTGGATTAAAATATTTGCACTTGATTATTCAGTTAAAAACCACATCCAGTTGATTGGTGTTATGACTGTTCATATGCACCTGCCAAATACATATAATCTGTGATATCAGTCAGTATATTAACAGTTAAGTACATAGTTTATAATATAGGATTTGATCATGAAAAGTTTATAATACAGGATTTGATCTTTCATGTACCCAGATACTAAAGAGGATAGAAATATATAATCTGTTCATGAACAGAATTTTACTATAACATTAAATTTCATTTATTTCCACCACTTGTTCAGTTAAATTGTAGCGCTGGTAAAAACTGACGCTCCTTTGCCATGAAGAGACAGAATTTGAAAGATTTTGGAAAGATATTAATCAAGGTCAAAAATAAAAGGCCAGTTCAACTTAATTTGTAGGTTTTCACCCATGTTGACAAAAAAAAATATGGGATGAATTTTTTGTTTTATTTATTGGGTCAATCTACGAAGTTATTTTTCTACCTGAAAGTGTGATCTGTGATCCGTGAGTAGTTACATTCCATCCATGGGGGTTTTATGATCCATTGCTCTGGATATGAATGCATTATGCATCAAATGTAGTCAAATATAATCTTTTTCATCGCTAAATTTTTTTGTATACCACCCGTTACTTCATTTATACCGACAACAACTGTCAGTTGAAAAAAGTATGAAAGAACCAGGGAATGGAAATGAAAAAAATCATAAAATTTTTTCTGTGGGGAAGGATTTCCAGATGCTGACATGACAAATATCCAGATATCAGAAATTTATAAAATAAACAAAAATTTGAGGCGAGCAGGGATGAAAATCAAGATGTGGTGAAAAAAATCTGTAACCTATAAGATGTTTGAACACTTTGAAATGTAATGAATATTTATTGACTCTAACAGAAATTTAATTCAAAGTCAGGTAAAATGATCGTGACTTGTATTGATTCCTTCTACGAACCAAGGTCGCTATTAATTTACATCTCAATGTTATTACCACTTGCTTTACTCTTTAGTCCATTTTCCTTCTTTCCTGTTTATTTTGTAATACTAGTCACTTTTAGGAAGATTAACTTCATATTTTTCCTGTTTTTGTAGATAAGAGTACACGGAAATCTGATAACATATGAGGTTTCAAAGAATAATATGTCTGGAAAATAATCATATTTCATATCTCCTCATACAGTCGTAGTAAGCATTTTTTCAGCATTCAGGTACAGTTCGAAAAGTGTACCCATTCACATTCCACTAGAAACCACAATTTAATATAACAAAGCAGAGTAAAGAGGAAAAACACACCTAGAACCTGATTCAATAGATAAATTACTTGAATGAAACTTAAGTGGTCAGATTTTTTTTATTTGGTTAACATGGTTAAATTGAACCGTTTCTATACATTGCAAAAAGGTAGAATTAACTAGAAGCAGTTGTTTATTTTGATGTACAGATTAGGATATTTAAAGAGCATGTGATCAGTTTTACAAATTAGAATGAATCATATATTTTTAATATAGGCTTTTGTAATAACCACGTGTTGGATGCCACATCATTGTTTACAAACTGGATCCCCACGTGATCTGGTGCCATATTGTATTTCTGCTTGGCTGCAGATAGAACAACAGGTGTGAAAAAAAATTAGCGTCTCTTTCATAAATCAATGTTTAAAACTGAAAATAGTAGTATATCGACTGTTTTTCAGGCTTACAACTAGAATGTTATCCTTGTTTATTTTCACTTAGTAATCTTTTGATCTATACTTCACTCTTTTTCACAGTTTGTTTTTCTTCCTTATATAGCAATGACATTGCTTCTGTGATAAAGGCATTCATCGATGCTTGTGAGGTTGATCTTGACACAAGACATTCTCAGCCCAAGATTCATTTAAAGAAATATTACAAGTGCTAACTAAAATTTTGAGGTTCTAAGATACTCCAGCTTTATAATTTGCTCTCTGTCAAAGAAACAACAAACATTCCTATGTAACAAGATAGGAACACTACCCAAACTTAAGCAATTTATTGTTATTTGTCTTCTTTGATTGAGCATTAAGTGTAAAGAAAAGATGAGAAATGGAACAAGTGTAAAAGCAGAATTTTACATTTTTGACAACCATATATAATAGATTGTTTTCAATACTTCGCTACTTTCCAGAATTACAACGTTACAATGGTACCGATGTTTCAGTCAGTGACAGACAAATGTACATCTATCATCCCATCCATCACTTGATAGGCAGAAATTACTATTTTGTCACAGACAATGTAACATGTATCTATTATTGTATCAGGCCTTTCATCATAGTTTCTGTCTGTAACTTGATTGATCAAAATAACCTTAACCCTATAGTAGGAAGGAGGACACTTTTTGTGTCCTATAGATATATAATTTGTTTGTAGTTCATCTGCCACAGTTCTTTACTTCCCACAGTCCTGATGGTTTCAGACCTACAGATAGTGAAAGTTTCAAGGAGGGGGACTACTGAATGTATTCTTCTTGGATGAAAATTGCAGAAATTGATATCTTTTCGAAACTTGTTATTCACTACCATGAAATTGTTTCTCACTTTCAGACTGTTTCAGATCTAGAAATGGTTTTCTGGTTCCTCAAACTGCACTTTTAGTGTAAATTAACCCAATAATATGCTCTCTTTAACACCTTCCATCTATGTTTGCTTGGTTTTGGTGTTTTGGGCCTTTTTTTTAAATGATGTCTTGATAACATGTTTGATACTTGACCATTTTCATTGTCAGATGGATATGATGTACAAGGGTACCATTGGATGAGGCCAAAAATATAAGATTCTCACTCTTATTTGAAAGAAGTCGGTCCTCTTTAAAAAAGTTAACACTGACAAAGCCAGAATCCATGGTTACAAGGATATACAAATGAAGAATATTCAGCTCATTTGACAGTAGTAAGAATTTCAACAAAGGCAGAAACCTAAAGGGGACATTTACCTTATTAAGACCAGTTCATGATAAAATAATATTTACTAATTGCAAGAACTAATAAAGTCATTTTAACTGTTGACCTACTAAATCTGTCAACCCTGGTATCAAAAAGGGATCTTACTTTGAAGATTCAATTTAATTATTATAAAATTGCTTAAATTCTTTACCTTTCAAACTGGCAATCATGTAAACATGTTTTACAGACTTTATGGCTTTATAAAGGTTCATTTTTAAGGTAAATGTTCCATGGACTACATTTGACCTCATAATTTTTTAAAATTATGTTTTGACAACTTTTTTGTGTTGACTTTCCTACTATGGCATTAAATGATGTTACTGTTTGTATTACAAAGGAACTAAGGTGATATGTCTGAGGACGTTCTAGTAAAAATGCTACATATTGGTCATTAATGTTTGCCTGTGGTGTATACTGTCTGTGGGCACAGATGTCAGTCATGCTACATAGGTCAACTGCATTGCTACATAACCGAGACTCTTGCATAGTTGACAGTAGAACTTTTCTAGATTTAATGTGACATGGTTTGGGAGGATAAAAATAATTAATATACTGTTGTTTTGACTACTGAATTCCCATTGTGGTCACGATGACCCTTTGTGTCTTTTGGGTTGCTCCCTCGAATTTTGTCAATATCACGGAACTATATACGACTGTCATACAAGTGGTAGGTTGGCATGCCGTAAAACCAGGTTTAACCCACCATTTTCTTCGAAAAATGCCTGTACCAAGTCAGGAATATGACA
>JAOXYJ010000037.1:3166711-3178705 GCA_028566555.1 Lithophaga nigra
AACTAGTTTCAGCATTTTAAATTACAAATTTTACCCTTAAATTTCAACTTAAAATTGTGTATGTGTTCTCTATTAGTTTTGACAAAGGAAATATGCTGAACTGTGGATTATGGCTGACATGAATAAGTTCGAAAAATGCAAGCTGTCAATGACATATAACCATATTACAGAAATGCTGCGTTTCCTTTGATGATAATTATAATTAATATACAGCACCAACAAAGTCTTTATTTGATTTTAAACTATCTAAGAATTTAACACTTAATTTAATTCAGATTCATTTTTCCCCATTACTGTTAGTTCTCTTATAAAATCAACATACTTTAATAGTTAACATTTATTTGTGATAAAACTATTTATTTCATACACAATATACAACAACAAACATGCAAAATAAAAATACAACACTGTGTACAATCAACACTGAAAATAAAAACTTCAATAACAAAAGTAAGAAATATTCTTAATATGTATATTTTGGATCCAATTTATTTAATATAAAATCTAAATTTATTTTTAATTATTTACAAATATTGCTAAATTACTAATAAGCAGCATTACAATAAACATAATATATAATAATTTAATTCATTTGTGGAAAAAAAAATTGGTAACTGTTATGCCATATGGTATTATAAATTATATAAAAGTCAGGCTTTACAACTACTTTTCGATTTTTTTGGACATAGTTATATGTTGTAAGTAGCAAATGAATAAAAAATATATGTACAGGATACTTATGTCCTTAAGAATACACACTATGTTGATAATACTTGTGCAGTTTGATATTAACAGACAACATATAACTTGGGCAGACAATAAATATTTTAGGGAAAATTTTTGACAATTTCTTACAATGTCACACATAAAACTATTCAGAAATAAAAAATAGTTATTTATAGACCACATAAAATAATTACAAAATCTGATATTACTTAAAATGTTAAGCTGTAAAAATAACAATGGTATATTCTCTTAAAAGGTTGACCTCTTTCCAAAAACATGACAGATTTCAGGGAACAATGTAACAAAACACCCATCTTTGGCCAAAAATATTCCCCTTTAAGGAATTCTAATTTTAAAATAGTTAAAGTGAATTAGAACCACCTTATTAATTGAGCTGATTCATAAAACTAAACTTATTCACCTTTTTTAAAGCAACTTCTTTGATGAAAGTTTTGGTTTGGGTAAAATTTTTGTAATATCCATTAATTGTTACTTGCTGCAAATATTTAGACATTCAAATGGTAGGAATAATTTGATTTTAGATTTGCAAAATCAATTGAACTCAGCTAAACACAACACAGTGAAAGCCAATGCTGGGAAATTATCACATGCAAAGCTGGACAAACATGCATGTCTTGATTGGTCCAAAGTTCCTTAAACCCTAATGGGAATGGGGTATTTTTCAATTTTGCCTACAAATGATTAGAGGAAAAAGTAACCATGGACAGAACTGGTGGCCCCATGGAAAACCATGAAGGATAGAAAGAAGAAATGTTTCAGTCTGATAAAGGAAGGATAGTGACTTGAATACTTATTAGTTTACTATATGTAAGAAACAACATGGTAGCACATGACCTGAAAAAAAAGGTGTATAAATTCATAAACTTGTTAATGTACAAACAATAAAAAATCAGAGGGATTGGATATATACATAACAACATATAAAATTAACAGTATGACATTTGGATATAACAGAAATATCTATTATTGTGGAAGAATCTGATGAAATTTAAGGAACTTGGACCAAACAGAGACGTTTTATTAGTAAATGTAAATACCTCTGTTAGTAGTACTGTCAGTAGACCATGCTTCATGTGAGGAGATTGTGGAAGAAGAATAAGAGGTTGTATGAGATACAGTTTTAGAAGTAATAGTTTGGCTGGAGGATTTTTTAGAGGTAATCACAGTTTGTGTTTGATCTTTGGTAGTAGCTTTAGTTTCGTCTGTTGAATCATCTTCATCTGGTTGATCATTGTCATCAAGTTTCGTGGTGATGGAAGCTCTTCTCTTTTCTTCCTTCATGGCTTCCCATTCTGCCATTGTATATATACGTTTTCTCTCTTCATATGGTCCCCATGAAAATGGCTTCGGTGTAATTGGAGTATCTTCACTATAGTCCGATTGTTTTGTTGAAAACTCATAATTGTCTTCGATGTGGAAACTTGTCAGCTCTGGCTCTACATTTCCTTGGTAATCTATAAATGGACTCCCATATCCTGTAGTTTTGTAACTATGATAATTGTCTATTAACCAATCCTTTTCCCGTTTCTTCCTGTCTTCAATAGATTCTTTGGAAACTTGCATTATATCAGTACTTGAATCACTCCTTGAACCAGCTGACCTCATAGTTTCGGCTGATGACCTTGAAAAATTGGAACTTGTAATACTATAGAAAGACGATTCCATAACACTTTCTTGTTTATCTGATCCCACAAGCTGATCCTCTAAAGAATCGCCTGAGGTATGCATTACATCTTCAGGACCTTGGAGAGAATCTGTTTCGACCTTTTGTTCGTTTTCTAAAGAATCAGTTGACCTTTCCATTACCCCTTCTTGGTCGAGCAGTGAATCGTTGTCATATTTATCTTTATCTTTAGGAGGTTTAAGACCAAACTGGTCACCAAGAGAATCTGTTGAAATTTTCATCAAGGAGTCATCATGCAGTGAATCAGCATCACATTCCTTGGATGAACTCTTTGAAGACCTTTGACTTGTTTGAGATGTCTGCGATATCTGGGAAGTTGACATCAGATCTCCACCAACCATTACAACACTTGATGTCATGGAAGTAATATCAGATAAATCACCATCTAAGGAATCGGCATCTTCCTGACTTCTATCTTTTAAAGACGACTTTTTCTCACCCAGGGAATCTTCTAAGTCGTCTTCCTTGCCATCAATTGAATCATTATCAACATCTCGATCTTTAATTATCGTCCTTTCCTCGGATATGCTTGTCTGACTACTGTACTGCTGTTGGGCAAATAAGGTTCCAGATTCCAGAATGCATACAATCTTCTGAGCCTCGGCCTCTAATTCTTCTGCCATCTGCAACTCTTGTTCAATTTTTTCGAATTCATGAAGAGATGCCGTTGATGATGTCTCGCTTCTCTGTTTAAAGCTTTCTGTAGAACTCCGTCTTTCCTCAGATGTAACGTGTTCTAATTTTTCAAATTCTCCTAACGATGACCTCGAACCATCCACATCACTACTTTTACTATCTGATGACGGTATTTTTTCAACTGAGCTGGTTGAACTAGACTGAGCAAGCTCTCGCTCCAGTCTTTCAAATTCTGCCAATGACGACGTGACCGATACATCATCTCTGTCTGAACCCTTACTGTATGCGAACTGTCGTTCATCCATAGATCCGCGGGATCCCCCTTGTTCTATTTCACGTTCAAGTCTCTCAAACTCTAAAAGAGAAGAAGTCACCGATATGTCATCCTTTTCCCCACTTTTGCCTTTGAAGTTACCTGGACTGGGTGGTGGATAATCCGGAGAACTGTAAGGTCTATCAGATAAAGACTCCGACATCATATCTTCCTTATCAATCATCTCAAATTTATCCTCATCTGATATTTCTGTTATTATTGATAGGGCTGTTTTGTCCACATACTCGTATCTATCACTCTCAAACGAAGACTCACTGCCTTCCTCCTCTCGTGGTCCCCATTCAATCAGTGGTCCCTCTCCAAACTCGTCATCTTCCTTCTCCTCTTGGATGAATTCTTCATGTTTTACTTCTAATTCCAGAAGTTTTTGTTTCAATGGTTCTTTCTCGGTTTTGGATAATTTCTCAGGATCCTCAATTTCTTGTTTCTTTAGGTATATTCCATCATCAACAGTTCTTTCATGTTTAACAGTTATCGGAATCATTTTCTTGGGAACCACTGGTTTTTCCTCCGCAGGGAAGACTCCACTGTCCATATCGAATAAAGGCTGCTGACCCCAATCTATCAATGGTCCCGACTGTTCGTGTGGATCTTCTTCTTGCCCTTGAATATCCGAATGAAACGATGAAGTCATAGATCCAAAATCATCTAGTCGACTATCTACTTTTTCATCGTCATCTTCCTGCTCTTCAGCCGCCACTACTGTTGTAAAGCTGTCAATACTTGAGGAGTCTCCCGTATCATCTTGACACCCCACATCTTGTAATTCAACTGTAGAATCATCTTTCACAAAACTTTTAAATTCATTTTCGGTTGGAGTAACGGCACTAATGCTCGACGAGAGAAGGTCCTCTGATTTTGATTCAGTCTCCAGCAGACTTGATTGTTCCGTTCGGCTAACATTTTCAGATACAATCTGAGTTAAGTTGCTGTTGTCGAGTGTATCAGGACCAGAGGTTAACTCAAAAAAATTATCGTCATCCACAATGTTTTCTGGTTGTTCTGTTTTTTCACCTCGAAATTCATCTTCAGCTTTTGTTATGTCTGTAGCATTATTATCATGTTTATATTCTTCCAGTGACTCCTCGTCACTGTCTTTACGACTTTTTTCACCCTCATTAATACTTTGTTCCAACTTAATAAGATCATGAGACATTGCTGACTGGTAAACTTTTTCAACATATTCAGATTGTTTGGTTTCCTTTGTTTCAGAATACCTATATACTGTACTTGTAACAGATTGTTGCTGATGTTTGAAAGCAGTTTCTGTTGAACTAATTTGTTTCGTAGCAGTAACTTTTTTTGAATCTGTCATATCAGTTCCTGGGTAAGGAAATACTTGCAGAGGTCGAGTTGCAGATGATTTAGACACAGTCTCAACTTTTATTTCATCCTCTTCTACATCTTCCTCCTCAGGAATACAAGCAGGTCCATAGTCTGTGAAATCCCTGTCAGGTCGACGTGCTGTTGTATGATGAACGATTGTAGGTAATATTTCTTCATCAGCTTCTTCATCTTCCTCAGGAATACATGTTGCCGTAATTCCAGCCCCATGTATTTGTGCCATTATTTGTTGTGACTGGCTGACGGAAATTAATTCCTCTTGTTCGACGAGCTTTACCGATTCCTCCACTGGTTTGTCTTCAGAGGACATCTGATCTGCTTTTTCTCCAGACGATTCTAAATATTTCTCCTCGTCAGAATCAATGTCGTGTAAATGTTGTGTAATTGTTATTTCAGGAATATCTTCAGAGGGCTGTCGAACTAATTTGGCACCACTTTTAATCGCCTGTACCGATGAAAAGTTTATACTTGGAATATTAGCATCCTCTTCCACGGATTCCACCGACTTTTCAACAATTTGTTCATCGTCAGCTTCAATGCTGTTAGAATTGCCATCTCGTTGCACACGAGTATATGCTTCATGTATAACCGAATCGACCAATTCTTCAGCGGCTCCTTCGATTATATCATCATGTCTTTCCTCATCTACCTCCTCATCGTCATCATACAATGTATGTTGTTTCGGATCTACTGGGGTCGGAGTAACTGGCCGGTCAAGATCAGCGGAATCTACTCTTAAATCAAACAATTCTTGCTGTTCATCGTCGCCTTCTGCGAAGTCTAACTGTGAAAAGTAAGACTCACTAGACACAGGTCTTTGAGCATCATCAATAGATTTCGCTTCTAGGTCTCCCTCTTCCATAATACACATACTTGTCGCTCCCGACTCATCAGTTTTACTGATGGCTATGAGAACTTCTTGCTCCTGTTGATCTTGATATTGTTTTGAAATTTCAGCAATCTCCTCATCTACGTCCGGTTCCAGAGATGCTTCTACAACTTTTTCATCAAGCAAGTCTTCTAAATCCTCAGACGATCTAACTAAAATTTCCATTTCAACTTCTTTTTCAAGGCTTTTTTGTTGTTCGTCATCTGACAGCTGTAAAGCACGTTTACCAGGATAAACATCACCTGGACTTCGGGAAAACGGTTCTTCTTTATCAATAGTCACTTCGGTTTGAGTTTGCCCAGTTATATCTATTTCTAACTTGCCAATGTCTTGGATTATTGCCTCTTGCCCACTAGTTCTCATAGAGATATCTCTGCATTCACTCTGGTCCGACCCTTCTTCATCGGCCTGAGATGCTGGGCCTACAGAGAAGCTGACTGAATCCAAATCTGCCTCAGTATCATGTTTTACTGAAGTTTCAAGAAGGGATGTTGTAAGTGAATGAGGACCACTTTCCTCTGATGGCATATCCAATCCATATAAAGTTTGATCTGACATTAAAAGTCGATCTTGTTCGGGTACTGATTGCAATGATTCCATGATTCCCTCGGTATTCGATTCAATCATAACATTTTCCCTTTGAGGAACATCAACTTGTCTATTTTCGCTTTCAGCAACAGCGGGTTCTGGTTGGGACTCTGCATGTTGCACTGGTGTTGGAGAAACAGACTGAGTAAGGTCAACCTCTTCAGTTTGAACAGCTGATGCCTCACCACCATAACTATAATCTAAATCGATTGTCGGACTATATTCCACTTCCGTCGGACCGTTTGGTAAACAAGTAGTTTCAAATTTTTCGTCGGGATGAACCTCAACTCTGACAACAGTTGTTGTTTCAACAAGATTAGGTAAAATACTGGGATATTCTGCCAAGTTAGGGACATCAAATGGTGATCCCACACCCTTTTCACTTGCTTCACTGCTAATTGGGGAAGAGTGTTCGAAAGATGACTCGCTTTTATCGTAGGCATGTATCTGAGAACTCTCAACAGGTGTAGATGAAGTGACGATCTCACGTGATTGTCCAGATATTTCCATTTCTCCAACATCTGTAAAACTACTCGATGAAGCTGATTCTACAGATTTCAGCATTTGCACTTTTTCATATTCTTCCATGTACTCTCTGTAACCTTCCAAGTCCGTCGGTGATACAAATTCAAATGGAGAGGTCGGTTCTTCGACTTCTGAAAGTGTTTCCTTCTGAATAGTAGATTCTAGATCAGACTCTAGCTTGGCGATCTGTATAACAGTATCCTCTGTTGTTACATCATCAATAATATCCCTCTTTGCAGTTTCTTGTTCAGCGAATGTGTCCTGAAGTTTAATAGCAGCCCCTTCTAAATCCGGTTGTATGTCATGTCCGTTAGTTGTGTCTTTTGGTGTCGGTGCTGGAGGTGAGGGCACATAAGACTCTGTTGAACTAGAGACCTGAAGAGGATGTTGCTTCGTTCGGTTTGACACAACCAGCAAATTTGGGCTTGGCGCATCACTCTTAGATTCTTCCTCAAAAACATCATCCTCTGGGCTCGACAAAATGGCTTTCGTCATGGCAAGAACAGGAAACTGTTTCTCTACGGAATCAGGTGACATATCGTACGTTGTGACTACTCGCGACACATGACCAGATTCAAGATCATATGATGCCGCAAGTAATGTTGGTTCCATTTCGGAAGAGGATGTAGATGTCTTGATTAACTCCTCACTAGATAAAGACTGCAAATGTTGTGTATCAGTCTGAAAAGTCACTCGTTTTTCTGTAGCAGGGATTTGACTGTCTTCTTGTTCTTCGGGAAATTCATCAGTTGGGGTTTCTTCAATAGGTGACAGTTTCTCCTCTGTAGTATCTCCTCCGGTTTCGGAAGATTCATATATTTCATTATCTGCTAGATTTTTACCAAAATGTGATAATCCCATGGGAAATTTTGAAGGTCTTTCTTGAGGTGTTGATTCATCTTGCATTTCCTCGCTATCGATAGATGGAGAGATTGATCTGTCACGTTCATCTGACGATTCTTGCAGCAACTCTTCATGAGCTATCCTTGATGCCCTACTGACAACCTCTGTGTCTAATGGTAGATTTTCTTTCACTGGCGTGAGAGAGGTCTCTGTTGTAACATCTTCGCGGGCAAAAAGATCCTCTCCTGACAGACCATCAGCTTTTTCACTATAGGTCTCTGCTAATGAGTGAGTAAAACTGCATGAAGCTGTCGTTGCTGTAGAAACGTTCGTTCTTTTTTCTGTCCCGGCTATAATTAATGTATTTAAAACAAACGATTCGGGGAACTGAACAGCAACTTCCGCCGATTCTACCTCAGCTACTGTTCCACACTTCTGTAAGCACTCAAATTCATATTTTCTACTTTCTAAGATACTGGAGATGACAGTTTGTTCATGAGTTTCAGAAATCAAATCATGAGGTTCGCTGTGAAACATTGCAGTGTGTGTTATATTGACTATATCATCACTTCCAGTTTGTGTTGCCTCACATACTTTAGAAATTCCAGCATGATCTAATCGGTCATGTCTATAGAAACTTCCCATATCAATGGATTGAGCAGACTGGAAGTGTGTAGATTCTTCCTGCTCAACAAATGGTTCAGAAAACTGCCGCTTGAACTGTGAAGCCACTTCCCATGGTTCTCTTTTGAACTGTCCAGTAGCTTCATCATATATACCTGAACTTTCTGTGCTTGTATCAGAAGGCGTCAGACTTGACATAGGTAAATTATTGTCTTGTGGGGCCAAGTACCCTCCTGCTGCTTCGCCCAACATTTCTTCCTCGTCAGCCTCATTAATTTCAGGCTCAATCCTACTGTCATCACCTAAAGGGGTACGATGTGCTTGTGTGTATTGACTATATTTTGCCTCATACACACCCTGCTGTCCAGTGTGCTTTAAATCCGCTTTCAATTCCTTTAGTTGTCGTTCGTCAAAATCAAATTTAGAAAAAGATTCTGTAAGGTCTTCTGGAGAGATTTCTCTGCCAGATTTTGCAGATAAAGGCTGTTGTGTTATTTTTTCCAGCTCTGCATCTTCTTCACTGAATGCATAATTTTCAAATGCCATATTTCGAAGATGATCTCGTCTTTCTTCTGAAACTGGTTCATCAAAGGAGTCGGAGAACATGCTGTCTTGCTTAATAACTATTTCTTTAGCTCTACAAACTTCAATGACCTCTCCGCGAGAATCCTTTTTATATTCACTTTTGTCAACAATTTTATGCTGTTCAATGGTTTCAAAACGTCTCTCTTGCGTTTGTTCCCTCTCCATATCCTGTTGCACAGATTCATCCTCCTCTAAAATAAATTCTGACGGTGAAACACCAACAGATATGTTTCCAGTTACTGACAGAGATTCATGAACTGGCGAGACAGTTTCCTCCTCTTGTATGAAAGTAGGAGAGTCAACAGGGGATTCAGAGAAGGAGAAAGTTGGTTTTGGACCATCAAGATCAAGTTTTGAAGGTTTTGGAGATGGTTTGGGAAGGGGAGAGAACTGTTCTTCCACGTCTGTATCCACTACTTTATCTTCTACGGCATCACACACATCTGCATCTAAACGATTAGGTAAGAGGATATTGTTAGTACATCAATAAATAATGTTGGTGACAGACATCTAACTGTTTAACGTTTTTAGTTTTTTAAATAATATGTAGATACCAGGTACTTAATATTTTTTCCGAACCGTTCAGTGTTTTATCAAACAGAAAAGTTAAGGATTGTCTACCTTCCCAAGTCAAGTGTTTCTGAGTCCGCATCACTCCACACAAACCCTTGACAGATGACCGTTCCCATTTGTTTTGTGCGTTATTTTCCAATGATAGTGACCAATGAAATTATCCGATACAAAAACGGTTTCGGGAATTATTCAGGACGTTGTACACGCACAGAGGATTTATAATATGTGTACCGGGTTTAACATAGACGAATTTATGGAATCTTTAACACACTGTTAGCAAATGTTTTGATGAGCGTAGTGGACTTGAAAACGCTTGGAATGTGAAAGTGAGTAGCAAGTTTACGATGATTTGATTGGCTGAATTCTTATTGGCTCATGCAACATTACATGACTCTACTGGGGAGTTAAAAACGTAATCTGTCAAGGGTTTGCTGGGAGCGATGCGGACTCTTAAATCCTTGATTTGGGAAAGTGAGGATTGCCATAAATTATATCTAATATTTATCGGTTGCACTTTTCGCCCAGTTATTAAAATTGAAAAAATTGTAAAAAAGACAACCAAAGTTGTTGATCGGAATCACAGGATATGGCATTTTAATACAATAACTCAGATACAACAAAGGTAAAATCGGTCATAATTGAACTCGCTTCATATTAAAAATTTGTAACAGCGTGAAAAGGTCTTAACAATGTATGATACAAAATTAAAGATGCTGAACAGAAACTACTGAAAGGATCGTTTATCAACATATCAAATGCTGTACATAAAAATCCATCTTGACATGTACTCTTTCATTTGTAGAATTGAAAAAAGGTCATGTGAAACGAAAATTATTGCACCGAAAACACAGGAAATGTCATTTTCCAAAAATTTTAAGGGAACAAAAGCAAAATATTATTAAGGGAACTTGGCTTAGTTGTTTTTCATATTTGTAACATTCCGTAAAAATTCGAAAGAATCGCTCAAATGAACCTAACGTTAATGAACGGAAACCAAATCTAGAACATGCGTACAGAGGTACATATGGATGGACATGATGAACATCATGAAACTTCATGCCCTTACTGCCTACCGGTGGGGTATACAAGACCATTTAATCTACATAATACATTTAACATTATGTTCTCACTGCCTAACGACTATTAAATCTACATAATACATTTAACATCATGTTTTGCCATCCAAATTTCTTTTGCTAGCACTATCAAGTGTAGCTGCACAGAATCATTCTTTGTATGCGGAAATGAAAGAATTACGTGCCAGAATGGAACTCATGTGGCAGTCCTGGTACCATTTTCGTCATGTTAAACTTTTGAAAATTTATAACGTTTGTCACCTACGTAACAAAAAGTAAAATTTGATAGGATTAAGGATATTTTCAGTACAGTATCTAAAAGAATCCCAGTACCCTTTTTTATGTATGAACTAAAAGCATTTGTATTATTTCTGTTGAATCTAATGTTTTCTTGAAATGTCATGCAGATTTCGCTTACAGTGCAAAGCAAAGTCTACCATTTTAAGCAGTATAGTAAATAAATATACATATATACGAATTTAAATGAGAACAAGCGATACAAGCTGTTGGACAGCAAACCGGGCTTTCGATATATGCTAAAAATGATGTACAATTATTTGTAGTTTTATTTACGGACAGTTGCAAAACCTATTATTCCATGTAATGCAAGAGAATCCTAAAGCTCCCTCCCGCTAGGCATGGTTAGTGGATGCCGTAATATGGCTGAAGATTTCTGAGTGCAAACATGCCATTTACAACGATTCCAGTGACTGGTACGAAAACCCGGTTAAAGTAACTGACTTCTTGATCAAATGCAGAATTTAGTGAGAAATTAATATAGAATTCTGTACACAAATGCAAATCCAATCTTGTGAAAATTTTTTGCTAGTGGATAAATATGCTACAAATGTACAAAAATAACTGATATTATATTCAAATAAATTCGGTTATATACAGTAAATAGTACAGCAAATTTGGGGACTATTCCCCAAATATGATTTATACAGAATTGATCAGAATGGACATAATAACCTATGAATGAATCATAAAGTTAAACAACACTAGACAGACAAAACATATTTCAGAATGGGATAATTTTTTAACGTAGAGGAACTACACAGCAAAAATTCATATGAATGCAAGCTTTCACAATGGAAACACTGTGCTGTTGACAGGCTAACATAATAATAACACTGTAAAACTATACTGAGCCAGTTCTTCAATCAGATTTATTGAATAGCCTTGTTGATGGTATGATAAATATTGCTTTTTGCCAGTGATTAGGGAGTTTCGTTCATTTGGTTAGACTTGTGGATTACATTATTCAACTCAGCATCTATATTTTATGCTCCGTTATTGTTTAGTTAACAGAAACAACACGTTTTGTATTTATAGCATATTTATACCCTAACTTTTGTATGATTTACGATAAATTAAAACAAAAATACAAAGCAATGCTGAAAAAGGTAACACAGAAGTTACCTTGGACATCATCAAGCTGAGCAACCTCTGAATGTGAGGAAACTGATGATTTATCCTCCTCCACTGCAGCTTGTATAGTAAAGAAAGCATCCACATTATAAATTCAGAGATTAATATACCATCC
>JAOXYJ010000044.1:104539-118499 GCA_028566555.1 Lithophaga nigra
GTTTTTAATAGGTTTGTAAAATAATAAGAGCCCCGATGACTTTCGGGGCTGCCCTATAGTAATCACCTTGTCTGTCCTTCTGTCTATCTGTTTGTCTATCAACACTTTCGTTGTCATACAATAATTCAAGTATGTATTGACTGATTAGAATAAAATTTTAAAACAATGCTGAGTATCACCAGGGGGTTTTGGATCAATTTCAATTTTTCGCTTTTTAGATATTGGACTTAGGCCAGATACACTTACCTATAGTTTTTGCTTAAACCTGGCAACAACGAGTTGAGTGGTGCCCAATGAAACCCCTGCTTTTGCAGATAATACAGATACTTTCATGTATTAGAGTATGTGGGGGACCAGGAACCAAAGTACAAAAAAGAACATGAACTTAGAATAAATATGCTTATACTTAAACCTGGCAACAATGAGTTCGGTGGTGCCCAGTGATACCTCTGCTTTTGCAGATAATACAGGTACTTTCATATATAGTATCTGGGGGACCACCAGGAACCAAAGTTTCAGTATTAATTTGAATTACAAACATATAGTGTTTCCTGGATATTAAAAAATGTTTTGATTGCTTTGACACTTGTTTGTATACATATTTAGCATGTATAATAAACCTAGCACATAAGTACGACTCATCTTGAACCACGGGATTACCCCTGGTAAGGTGAGTTTACGACAAATGGTTTGGCATGGCTAAGAGTTCTTGTATATTGGTTCGGCCAAGTCAGCCAGATTAAACTTGCCATGGCCGATTTAGATAGATAATAAAATATATTCTTGACCAGGCGGAATATTTTGTCGCACACTCTCTGTATATAATGATAGATTTAAAAAGTAAGCCGGGCCAATTTTTGTCGCAAACTCACCTTAACAGGGGTGAGGATTGATTATAACGAAACTTTGTATGAAAATAAGTCAATATATGTAGATGTGCATGAATGAAATAGTTACTGTTAAGTTAAAGTGATTGCTTCTTATAAATGAAGACTTTGATTTTGCCTTTTTCCATAACATCATGATTTTCTTGCGCAATTGCTTTAGGATCATAATATATGACTGGATGCATACAAAGTGGTAATAATCGTCACATGAATATTTTCTTTTACAGAGAATAAAATGCCTGGTGTAGGGCCAAAGAGCTATTGCTGCATTATATGCCGAAAAAGAACAAAACCAGGAGCAGATAGACGGCTATTAAAAAATCAAGAAAACCATTTGAAGTTTATTACGGATATTCTTAAAATTGAAATTGACAGCAGTATTGAAGAAAATGTTGCATGCTCGAAATGTTTTATGAGAGTGTACCGTGAAATCTCAAAGAGAGAATTGGAAAATCATAAAACCTCTAGAGATGATACAATAGAAGTGACAGATCAAACTGACCCTGACGTTGATGATACAGGAAATGATCCTGACTTCATGCCGCAAGCTAAAATGTCAAGATCTAATGCAACAAAGACTAGTCCGAAAAACATCTATTTGCCCATATCATCAATGGGAAGGAGTCACTCATCATGCTGTCTTTGTAAAAAAAGGGGTTCCAAATTGATAGTCATTCCATCTGAGGCTCGATACCGACTTTTTATAGAAAAAGAATGTTTGCTGTTAGCCGGATCTAGATGTTGCTCACATCATTTTCATGAAAATTATTTTTGTGAAGATTCTATAGAAAATGTTCAAAATAATACAAAAACTCCAACAGAATTCAATCGAAGTGATTTAATGCATCTCATTACATATGTCAGGAATATTGCTTTAAGATGTGAGCAGACAAGAATAGATTTTGATGGTGACAATTTGAACGACTCAGATTATGAAAGTCTAATTGGCATTACAAAGGCAAACTTTGATGACATATGTTCACATGTTCAAACGATTCGGAACAATAAAAACAGGTCCGTAAGAACATGTATAGCTCTATTACTCATGAAATTGAGATCAGGAATGTCGAACCGGCTGTTATCTACACTATTCAACATAGGAAAATCAAGTATACGGAGGGCAATATCATCAGCCAGAAAAGAATTATCCGCTAATTTTACCCCTAAATACATCGGTTTTAATCACATCACAAGACAGGAAATAATTGATGATCATACCCGACCCCTTGCACAAGAACTTTTTGGTAGCATTTTGGAAAAACCAGTAATACTGATTCTCGACGGCACATACATATACATTCAAAAATCCAACAACTTTACTTTTCAGCGTCGTACTTATAGCATGCATAAAAACCGTCCTTTAGTCAAACCCATGATAATCGTCTCCAGCACAGGATATATCATATCTATCCTTGGACCATATTTGGCTGACCACAAAAATAATGATGCTAGTATACTAAAGCACAATCTGCAGACTAATATGGAAAACATGAAAGAATGGATAAGACCGGGTGATGTTTTGATTGTTGATAGAGGGTTTAGAGATGCAGCAGAAACTCTGGAAGATCTTGAAGTAAAGACGGAAATGCCCAAATTTTTGCCGAAAGGACAAAAACAATTTACATCTGAGGAAGCCAATACATCCAGAATGGTAACAAAAGTTCGTTGGGTAGTCGAATCAGTCAATGGCCGGTTGAAGCAGTGGAAGTATCTTCAAAACATTGTGCCAAACCCTCAAATTCCGCACATTGGAGAAAATGTTAGATTGATCGGTGCCATGTGCAATAAGTACAAGCCACCACTGTCCTCCGGTGACAAAGACAGCGATCAAGTTTTGGCAGCAAAAATAAAGGTATAACTTTAAGATTTAATACATGTAATAATAGTACAATAATGGAAACATGTCAAACAGAAAATGACCCAACAGAAATAAAACAGTTTAAGCTAAATTACTACATGTACCGGTACTTACAATGCTAGTTCATTTTTAAACAAAATGATAATGAGCTGACATAATCTTTGTACATGCTACATGTTTATAAATACATTTGAAAAATAACTCTAATTTCAAGATTCATATTATGTACATTTCTTAAAAGCAGACAACCAGGAATTACTTCAGACACTTAAATACATATTTTGAATACAACTGATTTGATTCAAAGTTCCATCACAATCACCAATTATAGGACTATATATATCGCATGTGGAAACTTTGAATTCGGTACTCAATTACTTTTCTCTTTATGCTGAAATATATATTTTGGTTTGGTTTATAAGTACATATATCAAATTGCTGATGTGTGCATGTGTTACATGTAGGAGATAACAGTATTGTATTTATAATTTGCCGGCATCAATTGCTTGATTTGATGGACGGAAATTGAGTTTACTGGCGACCTGTCAACGGAGCTACTAAACCGTTATTTCCGACCATCAAATCGAAAATTGTTGCCGGCAAATTATAAAATACAATACTGTTATCTCCATTCTTATGCAACTGTCAAAATATCACTTAAAACGGCAATTTTTAAAAAGTCGGAAGTAACGGCTGCACTTGCGCACTAATTTTCACGGCATCAATTGTGCAATTGATGCCATGAGAATTTCGACGTCGTCCAATCAGAATCGACATTATATACAATGTTGCATTAGAATGTGAGTTCTTTTTTTTTCAAAAAATATAACAAACTAATGTTATTTTTCAAGGTACTTGCCCAAAAGAAAAATGACTTGCAGGAGAGAGTAGAAAGAGAGGGACTACACAGGCGAAATTGTGCATGGAAGGAGATGGACGCTGTTGATGCTGTAAGTGATTTTCCCCGACTTTCCGATGAAGATCTGAGAAATATTACCATCGGAGTGTACCAGCTGAAATTAGCTAAATCATATACTAGTGAACACTTAAATGATGAAAGTGAATTTATTATAAGAGTTAATTCTGATGTCGAAAATATCCTTCGAGTGCAAGTTCAAAGTAGACATACATCATCAAAGAAGTATTTAATTTGGATTGAATACAACGAAATTGAAGTAAAGGCTTGGTACTGCCAGTGCAAATCTGGATCAAGGGTTGTTGGAACATGTGCGCATGTGTCAGCTGTGTTATGATATCTTGGTCAAGCTCGGTATGCTGACAAACCAAGTGGAGTAAAAGACTGGTCAGAGTATGTGGAAGATGCCTCAAAGATGCCAGTACTAATAGATTCTTCAGACTCCGAAGATGAAAATCCTGAAGAGTGAATGTCTGTCTGTGATGTTATTCGCCTCATCAAAGTTGAATTTATGATACTTTGTGATATTTTATTTATGCTACATGGTGATATTGTTGAACTTATGCTACATTGTGATATTGTTGGATTTATGATACTATGTGATATTGTTGAATTTATGCCACATTGTGATATTGTTGAATTTATGCTACATTGTGATGTTGTTGAATTTATGATACTCTGTGATATTGTTGAATTTATGCTACATTGTGATATTGTTGAATTTATGATACAATACTATGTGATATTGTTGAATTTTGCCACATTGTGATATTGCTGAATTTATGCTGCATTGTGATATTGTTGAATTTATGATACTATGTGATATTGTTGAATTTATTCTACATTGTGATATTGTTGAATTTATGCTACATTGTGATATCGTTGAATCATTTATGCTACATTGTGATATTGTTGAATTTATGCTACATTGTGATATTGTTGAATTTATGATACATTGTGATGTTGTTGAATTTATGATATTTTGTAATATTGTTGAATTTATGCTACTTTGTGATATTGTGTGTATAATACTTAGGAGATAACAGTATTGTATTTTATAATTTGCCGACATCAATTGTTTGATTTGATGGTTGGAAATTGAGTTTACTGGTGACGCGGTAGCGGAGCCAGTAAACGGTTATTTCCAACCATCAAATCGAAAATTGATGCTGGCAAATTATAAAATGCAATACTGTCATCTCCATTCTAATGCAACTGTCAAAATATCACTTTTACGGCAATTTTTAAAAAGTTGGAAGTAACGTCTGCATTTGCGCACTAATTTTCACGGCATCAATTGTGCAATTGATGCCATGAGATTTTTGATGTCGTCCAATCAGAATCGACGTGATATACTATGTTGCATTAGAATAAAAATTATATGATCAAGAATTACGCTTTGTACACTGTAATTACCGTTTATCCATACTGTATTTAGACAGTCTTAAAAATCTTACATTTGTTATGCAATGTCGTTTGTTACATCGATTGTCATTGGACAACGTCAGAGTTTTGAGGGAATAAAATCCCCTCGGTTTACCTGCTTGAACATCCCGCGCAATCGCGATGTTTCTGCTAATTTCAAATATAAATTCAACAGACAATGTTTAGAATTCACGCCTCTAGACACACAAAAATGTACAAAAATATTGTTTCCACTGACCACAATATTTAGTTTCATATAGCAAACACCTGAACCGCGGATATTCACTAATTAGAAAGAACTGTTGTAACTCAGCTCAATGGTCGATTACTGTCGTGTGCTCCAATCTTCACAATCTACGCCCATTTACCGTTATACGAGTGTCGTGCACCCAGATTCAACGTTTTCCTCCATGTAGTCGAAGGACCCTTGCAATTTGCGCCGTCATGCTGTACTGCAATGTAATATATGCGCCATGATAACTACAATTTTGCTTCATAAAATTTTAATTTGCACCATGAAACTACTTGTCAAACAAGTCCAACAGTGCAAACAGCAATCTAATGTAAATTTTGATTTAATGACGCTCAAAATTTGAGGGGTAAAAGTAGGCGATTTACATGCTTTGTGCGCGAACGCAGATGACACTTCGATTTTTTTAATGGTTTCATTGTTGCATAAGAATAGCATTGTCTGTATGGTATTTGAACATTGCCGACGTCGATCTATGATTTTACTGTCGCAAATATCCGTTTTATTGACTTTGCAACGATTCACCAGCACAACTAAATTTGCGATAGTAAAAATACAAACTAATTTTTTTTTTATAATTTAAAACAATATATAGATCTAGATCTTTATAAAATAATTAAAAAAAAAAGGAAATAAAACTAATTCACCACGGTCAAAATTGATCTAGACTGTGACGTAACTGACGTCTTGACATTCTCTGAGAAAAAAAACAAACTTCATTCATTTATTGTCAGCGAAGGGAATAATGATTACCGGAAGTTTTGCTCACTTATCTCCGTGTGATACTAAAACAGAGATTGGAACTGAAGTTTCTATCGCATTCATCTGTGGACATGTTACCCGAGAGACGGAAAATCCGAAAAGCAATGCTAACAAAATGATTTGGAAGTTACGGAATAATTTCGTTCTAGACAATGTTGTCTGTTTGACGCTGTTACTGTACGACAAGAATGGGGCGCCACTGAAGCAGGATCTGATATCTCATAAATACGACTGCAGTTTTACTACAGTTAAACGTGAGCTGTTTGAGGATCCTTGCTTTCCTCATTGTCATATGGATGGATCTTTAGAATTGAGAAACAGAATAGAGAAAGATTTAGTTATTTCAGAATGTGGAGAAATCATTAACTTTCTGCGTAAAAACAAAGACGTCTTTTCACAGATTCGAAAATTGAAACTTGTTTGTTGCCATTTAATCAATATTCCAGATGACCTACAGTTCATGTTTCGCGTATCTAAGAGACTTTCCACAATAGAAAAAGTGGACGAAAATAACGTCGGACCAGTTTTTGATCTAACTGAACCTGGACAACAACATGGATACACTCCTTGGAGATTTACGATTGGGAACTGAATTTGTTGCAATGTTATAAACAAGAGATGATAAAGATATCGCTGTACGATACAATTTTATCTAGTTTTTTGTAGCATTTTGAGAAAAGAAGAAGCGATAACAAAAGTATACATATTAAGATTTAACAACACCAAACAGAAAACACATAAGTCGACACCAAAAGACAACACATAACAAGACAACACCAAACAGAAAACACATAACAAGACAAAACTATATAGAAAACACATAACAAGGCAATACCAAACAGAAAACACATAAGACAGCTACAAACAGACAACACCACACACAAAACACTTAAAGTAATACCATAAGAAAGCACATAACAAGACAACACCATACACAAAACACTTAACAAGACAACAGAAAACAAATAATAAGACAACACCACACAGAAAACACATTAGAAGGTAATACCAGACAATTTTTTTCTTATCAAACATCTGGACTGACATCATCTTGGAAGTTTGCCAGTCCAAACTTGTTTTCGTCAGTCCAGCTATTTAATTTTCATGTATTGGGCAAAAGTTTTGTATCAGACATTTTGATTTATCAGCAAAACTGACAGGACTGACACTTTTCAAGAACACTGGTATAGTAACAGTGACCTAGATTTTTCTTTTCAAAGTCAATTGGGATTCCTTCTCCCTCTTTCCTTTGGACATTCCCAAGAGGAAGCTGAATATTAGCTCAACAAAACTTAAGACATATACAAGTATACTTCTCTGTACACATTCTATTTTTAGTAACACTGACCACGACATATGACAGTCACATAGTGGTTTTCCCTTTTGTAATATCTCATGATAAAATTTGGTGAACAATGAATTTACAAATGAAAAGTTCTTGCATCATTTGTGCATAGAAAGAGTTTTGAGACAAAAATTATCATCCAGAAACCAAGAACTACAACAGTGGTCAATTTGATGCCCCATATGGAGCAGGAGATCTGACTGACAGAAATCATTACTTTCATGGCAAACTCTAGATGTTGCTGTGGAATTAAAAACATTTAACACAACGTCACAGGTGCAAAGTTGTTTTTTTTTTACATTTTCTCAAGACATGAAAACTTTCGGAGACCTTGTTTATTAACAGTAATATATGATGATTAGAATGGCTAGACAGATTTTTTAAATAATAAATCCTTGGGGAAAATCATGCAGGTCAAATATTTGTAACTAATAATATGTTCCTTCTGACTGAACTCCCTGCTGAAAAACCGTGGGGATGTCATGTGAAGGTCTGACTTTCCTTTCTTAACATCTGGAAGTCATAACACCACAGAGAATTTCTACTTCTCACATTTCTTACAGACTTATTCTAATGGCTTTAAATATGACTCAAACAGAATTAGAACCTCATGTGTCTGATGATATCAAAGAGAAAGCTATGTTAGCAATCCAAATCACTCTATTGCACCAAACATAAAATTTTGTTTTAAAATTTTAGTTTACAGTGTATTTCTTTATTTTATGATATTTTTGCAAATTATTTATCATAAAATCTATCTGATATGACATGACTTACCAGTTACAGTTAAAAAATCAAACGTGAGAAGTGATAAATCAGCAGCCAGTATACTATTAGATAAATTCTGTTATTTTCCTGAATTTTTTATTTTCAGTGAAAGAAAACTTGTAAACTGGTATCATTAGCAAAATCACTGCTAGAACTAAAGGGAACTATAGGGAGAGGGCTTCGCATAATGTTATTTAACTTGTGCCCAATCCCAACTGCTATCCTATTTTGAGCAATAAAATACATGCATGTTTAATTCAGTTCATTCAACTTAAGGTCCCAATATGAATAAAAAACCAAAAAGGCCCATTTTCACATCCAACAAACCCAACAGAACTTATAAAATTGAAAGGGGAAGATATCTACTTCAGTTTACAGTCCGCAAATATTTGACATCTGAAGTCCCTGGAGCAGTATCTTCATTGCACCTGACCTTTGTTCATTACACAACAAAATATGTGTATTACCTCAATAGCCTTAGGGATTCAACATTCCAGTGCACTGGTCAATATCTCATCTTTTTGACATAATATTCATTAAAATGATGAAATATCATATAAAACATCTATTACACAGGGCAAGAGGTCACTACTTGGCAATAATTCACACATGACCTACAGCTGTTGCAGATTCTTCCAGGCCACAGTCACTCTAACTTCACAAGAAATGATATTTTTTTTTATTTCCTGTTTTTTTTCTCTCAAGTTTTCTTTGACTCTACATTATGAAATGGCTGAAGAACTGATTCCACTCTTAAACTGCTACTTTTTTCAAACAGCTTCAAAAAAAAGCTTTAATGTTCTAGGTTAAAGATTATTCACTTTGTTTCCCACTGCAATGCCTCTTTTGTATATAGCATGGATATTTCTGCCACTGTCATTTTCTTTCAGAAAAAGCAATGAAAAAACCAGTGACATACATGTACCTTCAATTTTCTAAGACAACTTTGCTTTACAAAATATATTTCATACATATACAAAAGGTCTGAAAAAAATTCTGATCAAAAATTTTTGGTAGACCAATTATTGATTTTGCTAATCAGTTCTCTTAGTTATTGATCAGAATTATTCAAGCCAAGAAAATCTACATTGGTCAATGAATACAGCAAAGTTATATTTTAAAGAGGACAAAGAGTTCGTTCACATGATCCTCTTTTCTGAACAAAACAATTTCGTGTAATACTTAAATAGGTATAGTAACTTATTCATCAATACAATGGGTTTTAATCCTTTATTTTGAGGGCAGCTTGTACACTGTTTATTAAAATCATGGGAATACTTCCAAATGTGCAAATCTTCAATTGTATCTAAATTGAAAAAGATGTCTTAAATTTCCAAAATAATTCTGACCTGTGCACCTGTGACGACAAAGTAACATAGAATCGAATACAAAATGGCAAATTCCTCAGATCCACTGAAAAAATGCAACATCACTGATACGAACCAATAGCAAAGTTTAAACAATTTAAAAAGATGTGAAATCGTACACCAGTCGAAGATAAATTGTCCACGTATAAGCAGAGGATATTTTTTGTGCGTGTTCACTGGACCTATATCAATGATTGTGATCACTCGGCTGAATTACATGGTTGTATTGAATTCATTCAAAGAAGGTAGCATGAAATAAACAAAAATTTGATGATGGCATTGTGCTGGGAGATTTTAGATCATTGTTCACATCTCACTCTTGGTTGGACAATAACAATTGACAAAGATCTATAGCGTTAAATAAAAGCCACAATTTTGCTCCAAATAAACCTGTTCTTGATTGTTATCTTCACCGAATTTTTAATCCTTTAAAACAGTAAACTGTGAATCTCTCCATTAATTAGCGCAGAATATTATTCTTTATATTCCGCTATAAAACACAGTTATTTCCTGCCATCCACAACATGTCAGTATAGTTTGACATTACAATTAATGATGTTGTCTTTTATGGAAACCTTCCTCTGAATGTACATCTAGTTCTTGTCAATTTAAATCTTCACAACTGTCTTTCTACACTACATTTTGTATATCAAGATGAATGTAATAATGTGCATTCACATAATAAAATATATATATATATGCATTTGTTCTAAACACAAAATCATTCTACCATACCTTTATTTTGCAATGAATCCGAAGGCTGTCAAAGCATTATTATTTCTATCCATCGTAGAATCTCCATGATGCTGTTTTCAAAATATGAATCCTTTTGAATTTGTAGTTCGTATAATTTTTTGCTCAGAGTTAGTAGATTAGATTGAATAAACTCCCAAGTGCTAAGATCCAGTAGCAAACGATGTACATTAAAAACGGTGGGATAAATTTGAGTAAACTAACAGCTACATAAGACCATGTTATTGTCACATATAAACAGCACTTTTATATAGTGTTCTAATCTTTAAAGATGTAACTTGGTGAGATAAGACTAGTAATTAAACGGTAAATTTTATACCAACAAGCAAAATCAGAAGGCAAGAAATATTAGAAAAGTGGTTACATGTACAAGGTGTATTGAAGCATCAATATAATATGTTATTGGTAATAAAAACATGCTGAGATGAATTCTCGTGCTAAAAACGTGATGAAGGGGGATAACTCCACAAACTGTGCATATCATAGAAATTGTCACAATATATCCCAGGATACATAAAAGCCATACAGGATTATTGTTGAACAAATAGATTGTAAGCCATTATCCAATATGTGATCCCAATTGAGACGTGCAATTTAAATACACAAATGAAATGTTAGCAATTTACTAACCAGAATATATATCATTTTAAAAAAAAATAAATTCTATATTTCTAACACGGTTTGTGCATTTTTTGTCTTGACATTTCCTTTTATTAATTAAAATTAATCTCAAGATTGGTTTAATTTTACTTATGAAATATAAATTGACAGCCAGGTGACAGTTTAAACAGGTGTGTTTACTTTTAGATTATCAGTTTCTGATAACTAAAGGCGCGGGAGATTTACAATTTTACATCTTAAATCACTGACAAACCTACGAGAGAATCCAATATTTTTTACAAATCAAAGGTTTTATTAGAAATTTATTGAGAAATCTTTGTGTTCACCAGAGGGGAATGATTGTTTACGTCTACAATGGCTGCCAAAAATGTAGGCCAACTGTATCGGGATGCTAACGAAACCTGTTGCTGTCGAAAGTAAAATTTCTTATTTCTTTGAATTATTGAGAAAAATCATTTCAAAGGGATATATAGAAATGATAAAATAATTTATTTGAACAAATTTTCTTAAAAGATTGTCTATAATTCACTTTCTTGCAAACTTTTCTTATGAACTTTCCAAAGTGTCAAATTACTTTACTCCTTACGTCAATGCAAACTTTCTTTGTTTTGACGCAAAATTATGCACGTTAATTTAAAAATCTAAATTAAATTTTGCCCTTAATTTGGTTGAAGTTTTAAAATAGTTTTCATACAATAAATTCCATTTAGTCACTTACCTTCATCTAAAAGTTTTTCCAAGTGGATAAAAACACTTGGAAATGCCTGAATTTGTTTCTTGTCTTTTAATAACTGTGCTAAATATTCTGGCGTGTTACGCTCATCTTTGTTAGTTTCAGTCCCCATGTTAAAAGCTTTCAGCTCTGTAGCAAAACTACCTGAGTTAAGAAGGGTTAGATACCAAACTACAAACACTACAATATTCTGATCCCTCTTTCATGAAAACTTTGTTTATGAACACGTGCTGGTTTGTGCGCATGCGTCAGGCTATACTTATTTTCCAGGTGGGACAAACAGGATAGAATCGAATATTGCAAAAGATTACGGAATAAAAAAATAATATACCATACAATGTTTCGGTTTAATGACTAAAAATATAAACATTTGTATTACATTTTTAAATTTAATTTTTGTACCATCAAAATGGAAATTTATGTTTCAATGGATGGCTGAATATTTGCCCAGAGGGTTAGCTTATTTTTACATTTCTCATGTATTTTAAAGGTTTTTATGATTAACCCCATACCGAGTTAATGAATTTAACGGGCATCTCATCGTTTATGCTTGTCATTTGTCATAATGTGACAAAATTAAAATAATTTGCTGTCAATTTGTCACAACATTTCAATCTTTTATGCATGACCAGGAATGACCAATAAACCCTTGGTCGTCATATATTTTGTTTCCAAATTTTACCTTTTGCTTTACTTATATTAAAAATATAAAAAATATGATTTTTTTCGTACCAAATGTATGGTTAAATATACACAACTATGTATAACCTGGCACAGTAATTCTCTCGGATTAATTAAATCCCTTTTGAAAATAATTAAAGGAGCTTATATTTGTGTGGGTCAGCAAGATTTTACACGTTTTCCTAAATACTTAAACAGCAGGTAATAACCATGTCTGGGAACATTCGTTTAAATTATAACCAGGTTATCCAAACCAATGTTTGTGTATCGCAGCCCATATTCATACAGGGCAGGGGGGTGGTGTCTCTGGCATGGGTAACTTTCCATATGGGTCATATGGGTGTACCGCTGTACAGGTCCGTTTATAAAAATAATTCACCTTTGAAAATAAAAATATATAAACACTTTATATTTAGATAAGAAAGGGCCCGCGATACATGAAATTTTCATTCATGAGGAAAAAACAACACATTAAATTGTTTAAAAAAAAAAGTCTTTGTTTGTTTGTTGTGTGTGTGTGTGTGCAAATTCTGTGGAATAATGAGGTTTCCAAGCGAGTTTGTACAATGCCTTAAAACACACCACGGGCTGTGAGAGAGGTTGATACGGTCAAATTTGTTTGACATGCAAGCTCAAATTATTTTAGGGTATATTTTCAAATTCACAGTTTTTCGGTGGAGGTATAAGGAAAAGGGCTTTTTTGATCAATAGTCTTTTTAGAAGTATGTTTTAAATGTCATTTTTTGGCATATACGGCTATTTTTTCTTTCTTTTTTTTTTCGTGGGAGAGGATAAACATGTTGCCCTCTAACGAGCCTATATATGTTTTACTGATGTTCAGAAACCTCTGAAACTACTGGACCTATTTAAACATAAACCAGATTTAGCTGGGCTTGTCACCTATAAGAGTGTAATTAACCAGCTGAGCCCGCTCTAGTTCACAACTACATATGTACGTATAAATCTGTAACTTGTTTACATTCAATTCACTCTGGTCTTAAAAAAAGCTAACTCATAAAAAGAGGAGGGGGTAGAAGGAAAGCAGATCAGAAAATTGTTACTGACCGTAAAGTATAACATTGAAAAACTTGATCCTACAACGATCTTGTTTGTTCACTATTCCGACACTTAGTAATAAAACAGTTTAATTAAAGTACAGATCATGTGTCCACGCTTCGCATTGCGAGCGAAGCGAGGAAACAGGATCTGTTTTTTTAATCAGATTGGTAACGAAAGCGTTCAAAATATCGGAGGTACGACAGAATATAGGGTACTCTTACCCTGATTTCCAAAAAGCAATGAAGAAGTAAAGGCATAGTAACGTATGGGGTTCTTCACCCTGATATTTGAAGACGAAGGAATAGGTAGGGCGTTGCAATTGATATACAAGTACATCTACATGTATGGTATCACCAGATCTGCTGAGAAACACTTACATGCCCATGATTGGTGTCACATTACACACAGGGAACTTTCGTTCGGTTTGGCAATTTGTATCTGAAACTATAAAGAACAATACAAAGAAGTTTTGTACACATTGTAGATATTATACATTCAGTTTTATTGCTCCAAATGGAACAAAAGAACCAGGAAA
>JAOXYJ010000044.1:123939-134125 GCA_028566555.1 Lithophaga nigra
ACATAAACCGTTACATGTTATTATAGTCCCACTTCACATGTATTACATAATTATTGACATCTGATGGTGTTGATAGAAGGATTAAAGTCACTTTGCCGGGGTCACTATCCTATTTTTTACATTAAAAGTCTATAATTGTTTTATTATACATAACTAAATAGTTAATGTCCAAGGTTTATGCAATTTTGCTGATTACAGTATCTACAAGGAAAATCTTGATTGCTTCAAGAATTACTATTTATTGGTTTCTTTTTCCACCAATTACATATTTAATTGTTTACATATAGAACATCCCGTAATATCTTTTGTTTACACTGTTGAAACAAGACCTTCACCAGTTTCTGGAAAAGGGGTGCGAGAGTATATTTGGGAGGGGATACCCTCCCAGAAGCATTGAATCATTACTTCAATTTAACCTGGTATATAAATGCACGGAAGATATGGTTGATGCATTCACCTACATGAACAAATCGGTAAATTTTATAACGTATAGCCCGTATAAATCCGTATCATAAAATATTTGCATTTATTAAAGAAAGTTGATTAACTAAAACAGCAAAAACCGTGACTCCAACGCACGAAAATATAGCCGATGCTTTCAACTTCATTAAATGCACATCTCGGTAAAATTTAGAAACTATACCCAGTATAAATCTGCATACATCCTAAATTAACTGCATGCTGTTCTCTAGAATGGAGAAACTATTCTAGAACAACAGAAACTTTTGAGTATGCGCGTTACACCAGGTATGCAACTTCCGCCATTCATAAAACCGGAAGTCAAGCCCAAACCTTAGATATGCCTGACATCGTGGAGTTAGGCAATAATTAACTTATTAAGGAAATAAATTATGCTTCTTTTAGGCCCTTTGATAAAAATCATGTTCTGTAGTAGATTGAACTATATAGAAGACATCAAGGATATTAACTTCACCGACAAGTTACATTTATATAGTTATTTTAGATAGCTTTATTTATTGAAACATTGGTATAAAAAACTTTGTTTATCAATTATCCAGGAACTGTACATGAACTATTTCGATTTACTTTTTCCTTATGGTGTGTACAAGTAAATACAATGTGCTGATTTCTGTTGGATACGCTAGTTGTATTAAGTAAGCTAGTCATTGCAGTGGAAATTCGTAGCGGAAGCTTTCTTGTAGTAAAAGGTCTTCTGATTTCCATGGTAAAAGCTGCTTTTATACGGTAAATCTCAAAGCCCACAATTTTCCATATTTCAAGACATCAGACAGCTCACTGGTTTTCATGGCAGAAGCTACTTTTGTCAACTAATCACACTGCACAGCAGATTTCCATGATTAAAGGTGGCCTTCAATACTCAATGATTTCCATCGCAGAAGCTACTTTTGTCTACTTATCACATTACACAGCAGATTTCAATGATTCAAGCTGTTTTTGTCAAGTACTCGTTGATTTCCATGACAGAAGCTACTTCTGTGTACTAATCACACTGCACATCCGATTTCCGTGAGTCTTCGTCTTCACCGGTTTTCATGGACTTGATGATGTCCAGTAAATTACCGTCAGATTTCTATACTAAGCTGCCTTTGTCGAGTAAATCAAGCAATTCACTTGTTTCTATGATACAATTTTTTGTGTGCAGGAAATCAGTTTGTCCACTGACTTCGATAGACGCTGTTTTGTCAAATAAATGACACAGTTCACTAATTTCCATAATAAAGGCTATTCTTCTCGAGTAAATCAGACGATCCACTGGTTTCTATTTAAAAGCTACTTTTGTTGAGTAACAGTTCAGTTAAATTTTAATTAAGGAAACTGCTTTCTGTCAAGTAGATCACGAAGTCTATTGATTTCACAGAAAAGTGCTTTTGTCAGATAATCACACAATCTACTAATTTCTATCACAGAGGCTGACTTTGTTGACTTGTTTCAATGATAGAAGCTGATTTTATTAAATAAATCACGCTGAGTCCGTTATGACAGAAGGTATTTTTTTCTTGAATGAAGTATTTACTTTAGTGGCTTCATAAGTAGTTGCCGCTTTTGTTAATGATAATAGATTGCATAATGTACTTGCAATCAAAGTCTAATTCAAAACTTGAAAAGGCTTTTATTCAAACTTTTGTCTTTACAACAGTATCAGTATGGTCCTTTACATCAGTATCAGTGTGATAAGTGATTACAAAATATTTCTTTTGTTACAAGTTGGAATTACTTTCACAGATTTCACTTTCTTGACAGTTAGGAGACATTACACCGATATTTAGTTTCAAGACATATCAATAAACTATTCTATCACATGACAGGTACTGAATGACTAGCAGAAAATTATTGTCCTTCAAATATAAAGTTCTGGGAATCTTTAAGTACAGATCAGGCTACATGAGTACCACGTAACAGTAAAAATAAAGTAATATTCTTGTACCGTTCTTATATTTATACAGCAAATAAGAGTGATGGGTATTACTTTCTAATGTACTGATGAACATTTTCAATATTCATATTATTTTCGTATCAATTATAAGAAACAAATGGGTATCATTTTTCACAGTCGATTTCAAGTATTTTTTAAAAAAGTTAAAAGGGCATATTCAGCGAATTTCTTTTTTAAGCTCTTCGTTACCTTGTGATAATATGATGTCAAGTTGAATGTTGTGAGTTGGGACAGATTTTTTCTTGTGTATTTTATTTCAAATTCATGAAATGTGACTAAAGGAATATGACACATGGGCCTGTCTAGAAACATAATTTTTCGGTCATTGGAAAACAGATTTCTAACTCTAATGAGAAACAGCACTAAACTCTAACAAAGAGGATGATGAGGACGAAAGTAAAGTAGAAAGCAAAAAGCAAGGAGGCGAAGAAAAAAAGACCAAATCCACTGACTTCCATTACACCATGCAAATATGAATATTTATTCAGGGATTTTACTATGCACCCATTCTGAATTTTATGACCTTTCTCTTTTCTGATTTTTAACGGAAAATCATTCGTACTTTCTATTCCGAACGCAAGAAGTCTCTGGATTGCACATAAGGTCAGTTATAACTTTCTGTATTTAGTCAAGATTTGGCGAAAACGTAACTATGTATGCACAAAAGTGATACCGTAACTTCTCATGAAATTCTATGTTTTCTAGGTTGTAAACTTATTTCAAATGTAATTGCCCATTAAGATGTAATTGATAATGTTCTACAAGTTAAATTGTGACAACGACAACGTTTGAAGGTACCGTTGTTTCTCATTTATAATTTTTCCACCCGTTTTAATGACATTTCTGTCAACACGGTTTCTGACTACGTGTACCAATTAACTGAAGTTTATCAACTTTTAATACTCGGAACCTCTTGAAATTTAAGCCGATGAGGGACGGTAAAGCCCTGATATCAGAAACATTCCATTGAGCGGCTATCGGATCCCGACAAATTCTCTCCTTAACAAGAACGGTATCCATTTTAAGAGTAAATGTTTCACCTTTTGCGTAAGTTGTTTACACCGAGCAACATATACACGCTGATAGGAGGATTAAAAGACTTAAAAGTGGTGTTAACCGATTGTACTGTTTTAACATCATCGCAGATATTGTTGTTACCCGAGAAATTTACCCCAGCAGATGAAATGTTAAAACACCTTATCTTTGATTAAGAAAAATTTAAGTTAATAAGAAAATTCTTGTAGGTCACGATGCCCATTGAAGGTAAATTTTCAAATTTTTTAAACGGTTAAACGTAAATTTCCAAACTGAAAGTGATATTTGATTAAAATATAAAATCAGGTAAAATGAGTGATCAATTAATTACTAAAATTGGGAAATATAAGATAAAATCAGTACTTTATTGAGCCAATTAAGTTACAAAGTAAGAATACTTAATTACAATAGGGAAAAATCTTAATATCGTTTTTACCGTAGAAAGATAGAGGAAATCATTAGTCAAGAAGTTGTTCAGATTCAGGTGACAAACAAAAAATACAAGATATCAGCATCTAATCTTCGTCGTTAAAGCTGCATATCTGTTGTAAAAACCGTACTTTTAATTCCAAAATTCATTGAATAATGTTTAATCTTCGATTTCTTAAACGTTTTCTTGAGTATATAAACCAATCCTTTAATCCGTCTATTGTCAGCTCCTTTCATCGTCGGAAGGATTGTATTATATGGACATTTAAATCTTTTGTTTGAACGTCCACTGTCGAGGAAGAACCTTTTGTCTATCTCAACTGATTTGCAGAATCCAGACGCTTTATGTTTGATGCTTTTTTTGGAAGAATCACATTTTTCACATATGTGCAGCTTTAATGCATATTGATGTTAAAATGTAGCTGCATTTTTAAAGTGGTCTGGAGACACTTGACAAAATTCCAATTTCCCATCTTCGTCTATTTTAACGATTAAAAAAATCATCGCGAATTTTCTTGTTGAAAAATGGTTACTTTGGTATACATTGCTCCAGTTTATTTTTTTTTAAATGTTTCAATGATATATTCGATTTCATTTTTTTTCTTTTATTTCCATTTATTTGATATTTAAGTTAATGCATATCTACACCGAATTTACCACTATGATATAAAATTGAAAAGACCACATTTCATCCAAAGAGTCTTATTTTGGGTGGGGGAAGACTACTTTACGCTACTGAAAGACTTGCGTAACATATATTGTTAAGCGAATAAGGTTAAATGTCAGCTATCAAAATGTTATCCATAAACAAGTAACCAAAACATTGGTCATCCAAGTCGTTTTCGTATGCAAATTCATTTTTGACCATGTGAGAGTATTTTTCAGTAAACAATGGCATGAGTTGCTGCTACAGTACTTATAATAACAGTGTCACACTCCATTGAAAGGTTCCTATTTTGTAGGTCAATTTGTTATAATCCTATATGGACATTTTTTAATTCCAAAATGATATCTAAAAAATGTGATACTCTAGATATTATATAGGTGAAAAAAAAGACCCTATTTTCTGATCAGAATCCAAATGGCTAATATGAAATAAAGTATGTTGTAAATGGTTAATGTAAAGAAAGTCATACCACAAACATGAATAATAATTAAACCTATTGGGCAAAATTAACCGAAATAAAACTACGACAGTAGAAAGACAGTAAAAAGACATAATATAGAGCTTATGAAAGTGTAATAAAGGTTGAACCTTAGGTGAAAAAACTGAAATTCTTAAATAAAGGACAGTTGTTTGAAATACGAGACAAACCATGAAATAAAGCACAATATTCAGTTTCTAGATCATTTAATTAAAATCGAAATATTTTACATCTGTCAATAAATTTAACTAAGTAATTAATACATTAAATGGTATTTGTTTTGTCGAAGATTTCGAATGAATGGTTCCCTCTGCATCTATCTATCTAATCTGAATTAGCAACATTATTTGTGAAGTTAGCAAAGTATAACTAACAGAAAACGTTAACTAACAATAGAAAGGTTTATTTCCGTTTGATAGCTGTATTTGTAATATACCAAAATTATAGCATGAACAATGTCAAAGGAAAGCAATAAAATGTGGTAGGAATTGAAATTTACACGAATACGAAGAAATGAAAGCGTATTCATAACTTCATTTAATATAATAGATGTGTGTGAAATAGTATTCAGTAACGACTTTTTCCGGTTAGTGAATGACATATGTTTAGCATAACTGGCGGCAAAAACTAAAGTTCCGTTACTAAAATGTTCACATAATCAGATTGCTGTGAGTAATGATAAATTTGGTGGGTTGCTTTTCCACTCCCCCCCCCCCCCAAGTGAAGTCTCGGAAATGTTGTGCATTGTTTAAAAGAATAAAGAGCTTTAATAAAACAGAAAAAGTTTTTACTTAATGACATCACCTTTCTGTTTTGTCTAGCGCCAGTATGTCCTGTCTGGGGAGGCGGGTTATCTCGGGTGACGATGAAGTGTAGTGATGAAAAGCTCACAGTAGGACGTCCTATCTCAGTTCTGTACCCATTAAAATAATGATATTTTCTTTATCTGTTTACACTGATAGTCCAACACTGATACGTCCTTTGATATTCCGTAATAAACCTAACATTTTCTCACCAACAAATCACTCTTCATCTTTTTCTATCACCTGAGGCATGTCACAAAAGATTTTCAGAAACAAATAATAAATTATTTGCCGAAAATAATATTGACCATGTTTAGCGAAAATGCTAAAGCGTTTTGCATCGAGAATTTACTTGGACTGAATTCGGAAGATTCTAAAGACACACGAAATGTATGTGATGGTGTAGGAGAGGTATGTCCCGTTCCTGGCCAGGGTACCCAGTGTGTTCATAGTTCTCAGCAAACAATTTGTGGTAAGTATAAAAATGTAGAATAAAGTAATGATACTGGCTTATAAACCGACAATATAATTCAAATAGTTTCACAAGGATTATACACTTCAACAGTAAGAAATGTAATCATACACCTATTTCACTGAAGTTGAAAATAGTCCATATTTTACTTTGTTTTTTTTTTTAAAATTCTAGTATAGAAAAGTCAGTTTTTAGATATATTTAATTCATAACTGTATGAAATCACCTGTTAAATTTGTCATTTTATACAATAGTCCAAATTTTAAGACACTTTGTCCAACCAGAATCGATGATCTTTTGCATTCTGTACTTCTTCCACTGGAAATGACGATTATCTAAGATTAGTAACATTGCATTAGCGAGTTTCCAAACTGAGCAGCTAGATAAATTATAAAAATTTACATGTTCATTGTACAAGTACTTAAATTGGAGGCAACTACATTGTTATAATAATAGATAATTTATATTTTTAAACCTTATCTTTTTACATTTGGAGGTTTTCACTACAAGTTTTAACCATTTTGAATTGTGATTTAAGAATTGTATCACCCTTTTTCATTTTTTTTAAAATACAATTTAGTCCATTTTATGTCCATTATAATGGAGAAAATTAATATAAAATCAGCTATAAAATTCCGATTTTATCCTTCACCAACATAAAAGCTAGGCTAATATATGGTCTAAACAATCAAAAAAATATTTAAAAAGGAAACAGTTGTCTATGTGGTATAATGATAATTTACACCAACAAAACAGTAGTATGACAAGATCATTTAATAGCATCACATGGAATTGTTTAGTAAACTTTATATGGGCATACACAATTTGCATATGAAAATGAGTTGAATGATGAATGTGTAACCTTATTTTGTTCAACAAGACATTTTAAGCTATTTTCTTTAAATGACATATCTGCGGTACGACGAATTTAATTAAATATACAATATTCAAAATTCTGATCCGTCATTGAACTATGCTGGTATGGTATATTCAGCATAGATATGCATTAAATATTATGTGACTTTATATTAACTTATTAAATCTTTTTCCCCATTGTCTATTTTCGGACAAGTAATCAACAAAAATTAGTTCTGATATTTGTATTGGCTCTTATGATATAATTAAGAAAATGAATAATAAATATAGCAACGGCTAAATAAACAACTAATTAATAAGGGATATTTTACTCATGTAAACCAAGTCACTGCATTCAATCCAGTGAATAGGGATTACTTCCATTTTAAAGTAAACTCAGTGTTTGCAACTTAAATTGTTGATCAATAATAAACAACTTGAAGTAACTTTAATATTTTGCAATTCATTGTCACGGATTTATTTGAAAATATATAAATTTAAATCAGCTTATTAACAACGACTGATGCATGCGTAGACATTATCCAACTGGGGTCCGTAAAACACCAATGAAAGGCAATTAGCATACGGCAACCTGTAAAGCCAGTCTTTAATAAATTATGCGATTCCTTATCATGTAATAAATTGCAAATATGTCCAATTAAAGACTCTCGTGGATTAAATATCTGAAATAGACGATAACATCAACAGAAAATATGCCATTTCATTTTGAAGCAGTAATTAAAATTCATTAGTAGTAATAAGAATAAATTTTATGTATGAAGAGGACGTGTTTCGATATTGTAATAAAAGCATTAAACGGTACAAAATTTAGCGCAACATGTGTACATTTTAACAGGTAATGTCTCATCAGTGGTGCTCAAACCAAATATTGGAAATCCGAAGACAAACTTTGACGTGCAATTGAAACCAAAAGTACATAAAAATGAAGCCAAGAGTAACTTAGGATACCATTGCACGGGGAAGATATTTCTTATTTTTAGTATAATTTACAAAATGTTACTCACTGGAAATTTCGAAAGCATCAAACTATTATTAAGACGTACTGGCTATTGGGCTAGTGATACCTTCGGGGCTAACAGTCCATCAGTTGACATAGACCTAGTGGTATAGCAATAAAAGCATCACACGACAGGCCCAATTTCGGCCCTAGAATTTGTTGAAAAATAAACATTTCTATTTAGATAGGTACTTGACCTTTTCAGAGGAGGTCAAAATTTCCCCCAATTTGTAAGTTTTTACGGTCATTCAAGTCCCCAAAAGTTCAACGGACACCAAAATTGGTCAAAAATAGCAAACTTTTAAGTAGCTTTTGGACGGCAACCTCTGACCAAAAAATTGTTGCGCTATTTAAATTTATGCAAAACGTATTCTGAAAAAATATCTCTTTGGACGGAGGTTGCGTCAAATAATTAAAATAACTTGAATTTATGAGCTGAAAACTGTTTTACTATTATCATATTTCAAGGTCATGGTGACCTTAACATTTGTGATAAAACCTTTAAACTAATATGGTAATGAAAAGACCAATAATATTTTAAATGATATTAAGACTAAATTGATATTCATAAAAAATATTTTCCAAAGCTATGGTGCCAGTTAAGGAGCTTGATGACCCTCCTCCATAATTTAATGCTGAATATGCGCAATTTTATAAAATAGATCTCAAGAATGGTGCTCGAATCCAAATTTTGGAAATCCAAGACAATCCAACTTTGTGAACTGTAAATTATAAAAAAATCTTTGGCTTGAATCATATATTAAGTACATTAAGTGTAGATACAAATAACCTTAAAATCAAATAAATACAATATAAATAATAGCAATACTGCCGAAAGTTTCTTTCTTTCTTTGCTCTTTTAAATTTTTTCATTTCAAACATTTGGCACGTACACCACTGAGGAGAGATTTGATGCATCATATCAACTTTGGTAACTTGTGAAAATGTGTATATAACATACTTTGTTCATGTAAGTCCTTTCATCCTTGTACTCATGTTAAACAATTACTATATAACATATTTTCAAAAAGGGCTGAATAAGTGAAAAAAATATGCAGTGATTTCAAACTTATGAATTGTTTGTTTTTTCACTATTTCTCAATAGATGAAAATGTATGTCTTACACTACCTTCAACGTTAAAGTTTCCCACAAGAACGAACGATGAACGCAGGCGAACGGAAAACGAACGATAAAATCGTGGAAACACACGACACCAAAAATAAAACAGTACAAACGCATGAAATGAAAAATAAAATCGAGCAAATGAACGAAACGAAAACTAATATTGTGCCAACGCTCGAAAAGAAAATTCAAATGATGCAGCTGCACGAAAGGAATTGTGAAAACGCATGCAGCTGAAAATGTAATCTTGCAAATGCAAAAAAGAATAAACATTACCCATCTTTAAGTGTAGTAAAATAAATATCAATAACGATTTAATTTAGAAAAAGAAACTTCTGAAATAATTTTAATTATAAACGAGAGTGTGAAAAGAAATATAACGAAAAGTACATGTATATAAATTTCGATCATTTATAGTATGATTTATTGTATAAATAACATAATAACGATGTTTTTTTAGAAATGAAAAAGATCAAGATAATAAAATCTGTTAAATCAACCTTAATGATGACGGAAAAATTTTTCAAGCATACATTTCGTTTGATCACAATAAAAATTGACCCTTTCTAATAATATGAATTATATTATTATAATTTATTGCACTTATAGCATTATAATTCATTGCACATGAAAAAAAGTTTTTTTTCTTTTTCTTCGACTCTTATATAGAAAACGTTTAGTTCATTTTAATGATCATATTAAAAAAAATAAATGTGCATTTCGTGTGATGTTTTATTTTGCGCCTTTAAACGCTTTCATATTATGTTTTGTGCATTTACATTTGTTTTTCTCTTCCGTTCGTTTAGACGATTTTCTTGTTCGTTCGCTGCACGGAAACGTTTTTCCTTTCGAGCGTTTACACGATTCAATCGTTTATTTAGACAATTCGG
>JAOXYJ010000044.1:170477-184515 GCA_028566555.1 Lithophaga nigra
GTTACACAGATATTCCGTAACAGTCGGCTAAGTTGTGGTGGCGACCGTAAAACTTTCGAAGTGATGACTTCAACTTTCCCATCAGGAACCTTTGATTCAGTAGCTTCATTGTAAGCAGCAACCCTGTATCAAAGAAATCATAATAGGCAGCAATATAATTACTAACGCTGAAACGTTTATATTAGTTCCCAAATATTGTCAGCAGCGCTGAGGTCAAAAGCTATATAGTCTGAAATGGAATAAAAACAAGAACAAAAACAAAAAACAAATAAAAAAAGCAAACAAACAAACTTATACTCAAACCAAAATGTGTTTGTTTCCTACACTTAAAACCGCATGGCCTGCCTGCAAGTGGATCAAATATGGCCTATGGACAATCATTTGAAAATACAATAAAATCTCTCACGCTTCGTGTATCACAATCGTGATACTTTTCGGCGTACAAATGGCGAATGCATCCCATTTTTTAAAATACGTTTGTGTTAAGTAATGTTATTGTACATGCCTAGACTAGAGAGTATCCTACTGAAGAAATATACAGTAGCCTTGCTTCTTCTTGACTTGTGTGATATATGGATACAGAGGTGATACCGAACAAAACACGTTCTCAGACACCCAGACGACAAGAACATCACTATATCACACATGTTTGTGAGCGTGGGAATAAATAACGATTAAATTATATAGAAACCAACTTTCCGTAGAACATTAGACTTCCAAAAGGTTCGTAATTTTAAAATACATTTATCCTATCTCTTTGTTAAACATTGATTCTAAGATTGACAACGACATGTCACCTTAATGTCACAATTTACAATAGCGTGTTTAAGCAATAAAAAGTTAAATAACTGAATAATTCATTTTGTGTCCTACTTTTCACTTTATTTCTCTGATCTCTACAATAACATATTCAATATTTAGTGGTAAAATTACTTAGATAATCGAATTTCTCTTTTCATCTGCATAATATTTCAAACATATGTCACTAAAACTTTGAAATGTCGAATGCATATTAAAATTGTCTTGTATAATGATCAAAAAGTGGCTATGTACTTGATCACGCCAAAAGGCATGCAGTTTACATTCAAATAAAAACCAGAGCTGTCAGGACGAACGAATATATCCCTCTCCTGTTATGTGAATACTGACGAACTGCAAAAGTGACAACAGTTACATTATTTTATTTCGTGTTAAGATCACAGTGACCTATTTTAGTATCAGTCAATATGTACAAGCAGCGTACTATGTGACAGTCGTTTTCTTTCTGAAGTCGTCCACCATTCTGTATTTAAATGATTTCAGGATTTTTTACGAAGATACGCAATATGCGGATCATGAAATGTGAAGAAAGGAGTGAAAAGTACAAAAATATACATCTCCGAGAATCTTCACTATGATATGTAACAAATTGTTCTTGTCATGGTACCGCAATTGCGCTTAATCCATACCACGTTATCCACTCTACTGAAACTGCAACATTCATTTTCCTGTAAAGTCAAGAAACGGAAGAGAAGTAATTTTACGTCAACATACCATTTTAGAGAGATGGAAGGATGAAAATAATGAAAACTGTGTTAATAGCCCCACGGTAAAAGTATGGTTACCTAGTATAAAAATTACATCATCACTCTCATATGCAAGTATGGTATGAATTAAGAAGTCATAAGACATTTACTTCGCTGGTCATAGACAAATTCGTCATCAAAACGTACTGTTTATTACTTTACATCATTCTTCAAGTGACTCTTAAAAAGTACTTGTAGAAGATGGAAGACTGTTTGACAATTAACATTCTAGCTTTCTGCTTCTGTTTATTCTTTCTACCGAAAAACGCGATCCATCAAATGTACATACATACAACGTATTCAAATATACATTATTAATTTAGATGGAAACTGTTTTATATAAATTGTTATGTAAGTTTCAAGATAAATTAATGGGTGATTTCCTTTCGAACAACGTCGAGCTCAAGACGTCATATATTCACTTTATACCGTATTTCCCTTACTCTATTATTGTAATATATATAAACTATCAGCTGTCTTCGCACTTTACATTTGTTCGGGTCCCTATATCAGCAGCAACCCAGATCACCTAATAAGCAAGTAACCAAAAGCTGTCAGACATTTGGTTCTACATATACTCCATCTGACCCCTTCTTGAAGATTTTTCCGGAAAAAAATCCTAAAACTCAAGATTTTAAATCATTATTACAGAATTGCATATGGGACACAGGTCAAAGTTTGACATTGGTTTCTATTACAATGCATATGTGATCTTCTTAGAAACAACTGAGACATTTGAATCTATGAATGATCACTGGAAGGACGCTTTGCCAAAAGTGTTTTTTTTATGATTATATATCTAGGATGGCCGCCACCGTGGAACAAAGTATAATATTGGACGCTATGGAAAATGCATTTGAAGATCTTTTTCTTGGAAACTGAGACAGTTGAAGCAAAACTTGTCAATGACTGATCATTTGAAGTTCCTCTACCAAAACCTTGTTTTTGGTGTCAATCGGATTTCCAAGATGGTTGCCACTGTGTAAAATAGTTTGACATTGCACCCTATGGGAAATTCACTTGAAATTCTTCTTTGAAACGACTAAGACAGTTGAAGCTAAACATGTCAATGAACGATCTTTGGAAGGTCCTTTACAAAACTGTTTTAGCGCCGGTTAGAATTCCAAGATGGCCGCCACTGTGGGACACAGTTTGACAATGGTCCCTATGGAAAACAAACTTGAAGGTTTTCTTCTAGGAAAAATCTGAAGACTGTTGAAGCAAAATGTCTATGACTGATCACTGGAAGGTCTTGTACCAAAGTCATGTTTCTGGTGATGATCGGATTCCAAGATGGCCACCACGGTGGAACATAGTTTGACAATGGTCCCTATGGAAAATAAACTTGAAGGTTTTCTTCTATGAAAAATCTGAAGACTGTTGAAGCAAAATGTCTATGACTGATCATTGGAAAGTCTTTGACCAAAATCATGTTTTTGATGCCAATCCGAAATTCAAGATGGCCGCCATGGTAGAACAAAAAATTAACATTGGTCCCCATAGGAATGCATTTGAATATCTTATTCTTAGAAACGACTAATACATTTGAAGCTTTACATATCCATGAATTATCACTAAGAGGTCTTTTACCAAAAGTATGCTTTTGATTCCGATTTGAATTCCGAAATGGCCGTCACCATGGAACATAAATTAACATTTGATCCTATGGAAATTCATTTGAAGATCGTCTTAGGAATGACTGAGACAGTTGAAGTGAAACATGGCCGTGAATAATCATTTAAAGGTCTTCTACCAAGACCGTGTTTTTAGTGCCAGTCAGAATTCCTGGATGGCTGCCACCGTGCAATATAGTTTAATATTGACAATATAGGAAATTCACTTAGTCTTCTTGGAAACGAATAGGACAGTTTACTTATCTATGAATTATCACTGGAAGGTCTTTTACCAAAACTATGTTTCTGAAGCCGATTTGAATTCCAAGATGTCCTCCACCATGGAACATAATTTAACATTGGACACTATGTGAATCCACTTGAAAATGTTCTCCTTGGACATGACTAAAATAGTCGAGGCGAATGATGTCCATGAATGACCATTTGAAGTATGTGAATGCACTTAAAAGTGTTCTCCTTAGAGATGACTATAACAGTCGAAGAGATACATGTCCATGAATGACCATTTGAAGTTCCTTTACCAAAACTGTTTTCGTTGCCTATCGGAATTTCAAGATTGACGCCTCAATGGAACAGTGTAGCATTGGACCCAATTCGAAATGTACTTACAGGTCATCTTGGAAAGAAAAAAGACAATTAATCAGAACTGTTCATGATCACCGAGTTTGTTTTTCATGGCAGACTCCAAGATGGTCACCAACGAGGAACATACGTTTAACTTAACATTTAACATTATGGAATTTGTACTCAAAGATCAATATCATGGAGGTTACCTTGGAAACAACTGGCTTAAGCAAAGTGAAACTATTCACAGATGAGTAAAATAATCTTTCACCAAGTTCTTGTTATTCATGTTGACTGGAGTTCTGAGATGATAATTTTAATTTCCTTAATTCGTCATTTTAGAACCAGGTAAGCGATACCGGCTCAGGTGAATCTCTATAGTTCACGGTTGTTACATTCCTGTCTGATGATTCCCGACTCTCTGGACCTGTACATACTGTCAGATTTAACCCTGTGCTTTATTTCCGGTCTTTTGATGCATATAAACTCTTTTTATTTAAATTCTTACTCTTTTTTACATTAATCAGCATTTGTCTGACCCCTAAGTTTGCTATTTGTGTTGTCTATCTCATCATGGAGATTCATCAGTGGGTCTGCCTGATGCCGAACTTCTTGTTCAGTATTAACTCAGTATATCCCTTTATTCCTTTTTCGTCTCAGATTTACGTGTGTTCTTGATTCCCTGATTTCTGAACGTATGTTGACTATATTTCCCCGACATGTCGGAGATTTTTACCATGTAGTGATTGTTTTCAGATTATGTTCATATTTGCCCATCCTCGTTCTTGAATGTACCCATGATTACTAATTTTACGTTTGTTCCTTTCTAGTCCCCAGATTTAGCAGCGTGTGTTTATATCATTTTTAGTTCGCCTCTACGAAGTAGAGAGGGACTAATGGAGTACCCCGGGCGTCCATGTCCGCGTCCGCTCTTACGTCCGAGTTTCTCTTTACTCAGAAACTGTAATAGATATACAGCAATGAAACTTGGAATATAGATGCACAGCAATAATGTGCACGACATGATGCCAAATTTAGGTGATCTTGACCTCAAGGTCATGCTTCAGTGACTCTAAAGAAATATGCTTAAATGCATTTTTACATCCGAGTTTCTCTTTACTCAAAAACTATAATAGATATAGCTATGAAACTTGGTATGTAGATGCACAGCGATAATGAGCATGACATGATGCCAAATTTAGGTGATCTTGACCTCAAGGTCGTTCGTTAGTGAGTCAAAAGAAATAAGCTTAGATACAATTTCATGTCAGTTTTTTTCAAAGACGAAATAGGATACAGCTTCATATGCAGAGATACATACTGATGATACATACATACATACATACTGCTACTTTTGTGCTAGCATGGCTACTGACATGCTATTGCTGTGCTAATATTACTATTCACCTGCTATTGCCATGGTAACATCGCTATTGACTGTCTGTAGTTGTGCTAACATTGCTATTGACTGTCTGTTGTTGTGCTAACATTTCTATTGATGTACTAATATGCTAATAATTCCTATTGACCTGCTATTGTTGTGCTAACATGGCTTTTGACTTTCTGTTGTTGTGTTAACATTACTGTTGATGTGCTAACATTGCTATTGACTTGCAATTGGTATGCTAACATTGCTACTGATCTGCTATTGTTGTGCTAACATTGCTATTGACATACTATTGTTGAGTTAACATGGCTATTGACTTTCTATTTTCATGCTCATATTAGTATTGACCTGCAATTGATGTGCTTACATTGCTATTGACCTGCTGTTGGTGTACCAACATTGCTATTGACCTACTGTTGGTGTGCTAATATTGATATTGACCTGCTACTGATGTGTTAACATTGCTGTTGATGTGATATTGTTCTTCTAACATTGCAGTTGATCTACTATGTATGTGCTAACATAGTGATAGACCTGATTTTGTTATGCCAACATTACTGTTGACCAGCTATTGTTGTATTGACATTTACTATTGACTTCCTATTGCTTTTGCATTAATAAAGCAAGACAAGTACCTCTTGTTTCCAGTAACAGTTATATATTGATTGGTGAAAGCAGATGAGACATTAGGTTCTGTGAACTGTTTACTAACTTTGCATTTTATTCCATTAAAGCTGGGGGAGGCAAACTTTGTAATCGGTGTCACGTCCAGTAATTATACATGAATAGTCAAATTCTGGAATGTAGGACTCTATGTTTAAAAGATATCACCGCTTAGCTGGGACGTAGACACTTTGAAGTGTTTCACCAGTTCGTAGTGACGGCCGTAAAATTCACGGAAATACGACTTTAATCTGGTTGTCTCAAATCCTGCTTAAGTACCTATCAAGTCAACAGTTTACCCCTTTTGAAAAAGTCACCGTAGCATGAACAGGCTCTAGCGTATCGTATCATATGCGACATGATAAACACAACATATGCAGGGGCAGCTGGTTTGTTGCTGTCAAGAAAGGGAAATTTACTATAGGAAAATTAAAGTCGTCTTGATTGTAGAAGTCCATTTTTGTCAATTTTAAGGTAAAGATCTATGTATGAAGCAGACCATGTTGCTTCTGTTGTGTCCTTAATTTCGAGTTACTGGAATGGATCCGATGCAAGTAATTACCAACTTTATAGGATTTATTGTTTAGCGACAGAACATCGTCTGTGTATCTGAATATGAAATTATAGGACTTGGCAACACTTTTGTGTTTCTTATCTTCCTAAACATTTTTCGATAGATTCTGATATCAATAGAGAAACAGGTCGGCAAGTAGAGGAGCACAGTTTGTTCCCATTGAGATGCCGATCGTCTGTTGAAATAATAATCTATGATACCAAATTTAGTGCACAATACGCGCATTTCGACAAACAATGTCTCATAAGTTGTGCTGGAGGCCTGAAAATTCAACGAACATGTTATTAATTAAAAAGTCCATCATCTTTAGAATATCATTTTTGATGTATTTGTTGTTGGAATCAGTGTGGTGGTTGACGAAATATGATTTTTTTTCTACCCAACACCAAATACTTATATCTGAGAGTTGAATTTTTATGAAGAAAATTATTGAGCTATCAATAATCTGACACGTTCCTTTAATTTCGAATGTGGTATTGTTGTGAATCATAGGTTTTGATATCGGGCATTTGAACAATTCTCTAGAGTTTCTGAGGATCCACATCTGATTTACACCGCAGGTAGAACAGAAAAAAGAAAATTTCGTGAAAAAGGCGGGAATGAATGGGATGTCATTTAGAATATTATACCTGTGTCAAGTCTTTTAGTAATTGCAGGTAACTTAAAAAAAAAGATTGATGGATATGTATTTTTTAATCATAAAGTATTCTTATTCTAAATAGTATGTTGATTATTACGATTCCGATATTATCTGGCTTTATATAATCAGAAATTTATGACGTAAAAACCAAAATACAAACATACAACTAGTTAACTCGCCTATATGCTAAGTCGTGAATGAATTCTTTATGTACATGTTCGTAGCAAAGCAAACTCCAGGCTGAACCTTACTTTGAAAGTACTGCTCAATATAACTTATTGAAGAAAGTAAACTTTGTTTTGACTTGATCAGACAATCATCAGATTAAGTCATGGAAAGTTATTATTACTATACTTGTATAATGTTCACGCTACGGTTAATTCAGAAAGAAGGTATGATACGTTATCAGATCATTACAAAATTAGGATATATAGTTAGGATGAAGTGCTTGTTCTTGAAATAATTGAAACTATTTTATTTAAATTTGTGTTTTTGACGTCATAATGATGTCATAAACATAATAGAAGACAGTGATATGGTCAAATATGTCAGACTTTAACCGTTTGTTATTATCTTTCTATATAATTAAATACATAAGCGATCGCGAGTACCAACAAAATACTTCTACTTTCAGTAAACCTCGCCATTCTCTGACTGTTTTCAGGGTAGTGTGGCATTTCGCAATTCAAGTTTGTTCATCTTACTAAGTCAAGGGTTTCTGTGTCCACTTAATTCGCTGCCCACAAACATGATAGAATTGGGCTGTAATAAGCCACTCGTTCGTGTAATATCTTGGAAGAACCAATCAGAATTCAGCAATCAAATCGTCTAAACTTGGAACTCACCTCCTTCACTACGATGATCAAAATCCTTTGCTGGCATTTCTGTTACGTTTACGTTACTGGTACACATATTGTGAATTATTTTTGTATCTACAGTGTACTGAATGGTTCCCCAAACCGTTTTTGTATCGGACAATATTTATTGGAAAGTAACGCACAAAACGAATGGGTAGTCTAGCGAAAAACCGGCGTTTTGCTTGTGTTTCAGGTGGGGAACAAATTCGACTCAGAAATCTTGACTTCGGAAGATGGTTATAGTTTAGAAAAAAAAAAATATTTCGCTAATAATTTTAATGAAAAATACAGAGAAATACAACCCAAATGAGATTGGCGGGAAATTCGTAGTATTTAATCCACATGTGGTTTAGAATCAACACAGAAAATCTTGCAACGATGTCATAGCGAGACGAGTTACAAACGTCTACATTGTCTATTTTTCGCTAACATATAAAAATATTGTCATAAAAGGTAACATTTACGTGACCTACAAAGGATCTTGTCAAATTATCATAAGGACATTAAATTTAGACTGCACTCTAAACTAGTTAAAAATAAGTACTTGATTTGAACTCAGCTTTAGATCAGTGTTGCAGCATTTTCTGTTTTGTTAAGAAAGTTTAAATGCATGAAAAATTTACGAGATTTGTACATACTTAAATGATTGTAACTGATTCATCTAGCACAGAATATAATTCTACGATATAAGCTGGCAAAACAGAGGCCTTTGTTGTATGAATATTAGAATGACATCAAACCTAGGTAATTGTGACCTATATACGAACTTGTACATACTTAAATATTTGTAACTGATTCATCTGGCACAGTATATAATTCTACAGTTTAAGTTTGCAAAACAGCGGCCTTACCATACCTTATCCTTTGTTACTGTATATTACTATTAGAATAGTATCAAACCTTAGGTAACTGTGACCTATATATTTGTTACGTCAATTGCCTTTTGTTTGTAGTATTTAACTATGTCATTAGGGAACATTCTACAAACCCTTTTTACTATGAAAAAGTGTACTTTTTTCATGTTTTGCATTGTGTGTTAATAGAAACCCATTAAGTGCCATTAATTTCTGACTTGATGTAGACACTATTCCTAGCTGGAGAAAAAGTGTACAATTGATAAAATATAAAGTACTATACATTATCGTCCATCGCTGAATATATATAGGAATGATTCATTTACAAATATCCCCCAAGCAAATTGTAAATAACAAGTAATGTATTTGCTAACTGTCAATTTCTTCACTTAATCAACTGTGACACTATCAGTGGTAGGTTACCTTAAGCGAGTGACTCTGCTATGTCATAAGTCAACCCTATATCGTATAACTTTCAAGTAGCAATGTTGTTCCGCAGCGATGGCGTTTAATCATGTTTACACAAAAATGAACAATTGTCGTCGGACGTTTAAAGAAAAATACATCATTACGGTAAATTAAGTCAGTTGTCAGGTGATTGCATTTTGTGTCATTATTGCCATACCTGCGAAGTTAAGAAATAAAAAATGACTCTGTTTAATTAATACGTTTAACAGCCTTTTGTATATGAAAAAGGGGGGAGAAAAAACTTAACTAAGCTGATATGCCAATTATATACAGGAAGATGATATACATTGTGACAAATGGTCTGAATTAAACAGCTATATGCGCAGCGACTGCTTTGTCTGTGCGGAATCTTTCATTTCTTTTTTTGGGAACTTTTTATTCTCCAAACTAATCAAACTGAAAGGTTCGATAAAAAGAGATAGTTTTAACTCTTATTATAATAATTTTGAACTTTTCTTAATGTTGACAAATGATTCAGCGGTTATATTTGGTTGTATACAAAGCAACAGCCAAAAGAAAGTGTCTCGTTCAGTGCAATGCAGTTTGTATTGACTGTCCTTATCTGCATGTTTAAGTCTGATTGTCGTTTATTTTAATTACTTACAGACCAAATCTCATACTACAGTCATTAATTGTCATCATCATGAACGTATATGACAGAATAACATACTATGTTTCTTTCATCTTCTGAGTGGTCATAGAGGCCATCAAATGAGAAAGTCTTGATAGGAAGAGCACCTACTCGATATTAAGTATCGCAAGCTATTAGTGCAAAACTGTAACGAGATATAAACGTGAAACAGATTTTATGGAACCATAAATATGAAAATTATGGATTTTTTGTAGGCTATCGCCTCTTCAGCAAGTCCATTTTAGAGAAAATTTCTGATGACAACACAAACAATTGATCATTCTCCTGTAAATATTTCGTTGTATAATTACAGAAAGCTTCTATATGTAATAAATAACGGAACATTAAAAACTGATATGCATCAATATGAAGTTTCAGTATTATCAAGTCTTTTTAGCGGAGTTTTAATAGTGTAGCTATGATAATATTATTGGATTTAAATGGGGATCACTTTAGTTATTAGAGTCATACATGTAATTACAGGTTTAGAATTCGAGGGAGAAGGGGCACCTACTTGGATTTTTGGGTAGGGTGTGGCACCAAAGCCTTAGAAAACTGAACGCAGATTTACATACGGGTAAGCTGAAAAATGGGATTTAAATATATAAATGCTATCACATCAAGTATTAAAAGTTTGATTTTGAATCTGCAAAAGACCCAAATTTATATATTCATTTAAAATGTATACGAACTTCAACCATAATATTATGTAGTTAGATTATCCCTCACCAGGGTGAAGCGAATAGAATGCCTTGCTAAATCTTAGGATTATGGGTAGTTCCCTTGTCCGTACACCATAATGGAAGTAGCGTAACACCATTGGTCAGAAATCGATCAAGGTGTTTTCAACTAGTCATGACATTTTGGTGTACGTTTCCAAAAATATTATCCACAGTGCATTAAATTCTGAAATGTTGAATTTTTACTGAAAACTTGCCCAGGTATAGAACATCTAGTTTTTCTTGCTTTCATCTAAAATTAAGAAGTTGTGTGGTCTAGAAGATTCTGATTAATGGCCAGAGTTTGAAGGATATTACTGATAGTTTATTGGTCACATATGTACGTAGAAGTTTATTTTATGCGGCGGTAGTCGGGTTCAATCACAAAAATACGGATTTATAGATAGCCATAGCGGTCATAAATATGAATGAATAACAACTTTCACATGATGTACTGGATTTGATATCACGTCTTACGTAAACAAACAATACTGTTCTCAAATCAATGAAAATGTCTTGTTTTTATTAAACATATACATCACTCAAAAGTTTACTTTGATCTTCCATCTTATTGATTTCATACGGAAAAAGAATTACGCTAATCTTGTCTAATGTTGAGACAATCCGCTACAAAAATATAAAATTGCAGGAAAAAAGCTCCATTTCAAAACAAGCGCTTTTGATGATTTCTCGTTTGCTATTATTTTAAACTAACTGTTAAAGTTATTGCGGCGCTCTCAAAGCAAACGATAGTTGCTTTTAAAAACAAACAGGGTTAATGGCATCCTTTTTACATCTTTAAAAGCACATTTAATTATAATACTCGGAGACAGACGGTTTGAGTAATGTCTCGGTGATTGTTTTTAAATTGCATGCTAAAACTTGAATAGTTCCCTGCACCAACTTTGTCAATCCAAGACGTAATGAAGTCCTATATGAACCGTACGTATGAATGTACGCACGAGTCCAAAACAATAAAATGAAACTCCCTAATGATTATTCAACAATTAAAACGTGGTAAACGGAAGGACATACAACCTTAAACAATAGAAAATAATCGATGTTGCAATTAAGAACACATCTAATGTACCGTGCAGGAGTAGAATATTGCATGTATTTTGAGACTGAATCATGCATATCTTTTATCGAAATAACTCTTAAATTAGTATTTATCTATAACGTCCATCAACATTGTATAATTACAAGACTGTGTTTTATTCTAGAAGATATTCAGTCCTTTTAGAACTGAAAAATGGACAAGGAATCTCGACAATTACCATAGTCAATTAACTATAAATTTGCGAAGACCTGTGTCATTTAACTACACTTTGCCTATTAATCCAACAACGTTTTTAGCAACGTTAACTCGAATCTACCTGAAATGCAGGTGCATCTTCACAAAAAGATACAGACCATGTAGCACAAAGAAATTGTTAGTTTTACAAATAACGTTAATTTGGTATCAAAGCACTGAATATATAGGCATCTACAGTAGAGTAATCGAACAGATCGTTCATACTGTATATCTTTATATAAACAAATGAGTAGTAATATTTGAGTGGGAAATGTTTTTACATAATAATTTGAAATCATCGATATATAGGTTTTGGTTGTCGCACGTAAACATTTCAACTGTATATTCAGAAAGGTTTTGACAAAAATAGGGCGTATCGAAACATTCGTTATCATGAATTGCTGTACACAAATACTTGAGAAATATTAATTTCTATGTTTAAAGGGCTTATACACTAAGACCTTTCATTTTTCCTCAAGTCCTTTAGGCATGATATTTTGACATATAAAATTATAGTTCGTATAGAGGTTTCAGAAGTTTTCATTAAAATGTAGCCAGTATAAATCTTACTGTTTGAAATATAAGCACGTTTCATACGTTATAAATGACCACCTTTATTTTCCTCTTGGGACTTACTGAAAGATAGAACAACAAGGACGAAACACGTGTACATAGTCGAGATGAAAGGAGTTACGATGGTGATATTAATGAGAACAAGTATTTCAGATTATATATGACCAGTTAGGAGAAATAATTTAAACAGGACCTAGGGTGGACCTTGCTTGTATTTTGTTAAGTCAAATGATAGTGAAATGTGTATATATCCGTGGAAATTTAATCAAAAGAGTAACTTTTTTGTAAAAAGCAAATAAAAAAGAACTGAAACAAAACAATAAATTAAAAACTAAATAGAATAATATACTTCGAAATTTCAGAAAACAAAAGGTGTCAGGTTTAAATTTTCTGTGGTACCTCGTGGCGATGACTTACGTAATGTTGTGAACGCCATGTCGAAATGACTATAATGTCCCTATTCTTTATCCATATTCCTATTTTTTAATGCAGTTCTTTTTTTTACTTTTTTTCTGGAAGTGTCAAACTGTGCCATTCTAAATATATATGATCCATTAGATAGTTTCATCAATACGTCTTGTATAATTTCAAACATAGTTAAGTTCCCAAGTTCAAATTTTAGAGCGGTGTCTAATCTAGTTTTCATTTATTTTTTCCTACTTCCAACAGCTATTTCTTCCACGAAACATTAGTTTACGAATATGATATGATTGCGATGTGAACTGAAGCGTAGTTAGGAAAGTGATTTTAAATTGGACCGTGACAGCCTTTAGTTAATGAAATAGTTAAAGCTCATCAGTTTGGTATTTAGTAGTATGAATATGACCTGGAAGTTAACGAGGAGTACCATTTAATAACAAGCACGAGGATATTACAGATTCATTGATTAATTTCCTTTAATATCTTTCCAACAATGCATCCATCAAATATACAAGAAAGACTTGCATTCCTTCCACTTTTTTGAAAAATTAAACTTGATAAAATGATATGTACATAGTTGGTAAATACAAATTATTTTGCATGAGCCTTAGAAACAGTCTAAATGCGTAGGATTTTTCAAAAATTTATGGCTGTTTCGTGGCAAATGCAAAATTATTTATACAAGTATATTCCACCAATGTATGGATACTGTGTTTATCCTGCATACATTGTTTTCTGTCAAAGTGCAAAGAACGCGTTAAAACTGGACATTTTGTAACTGAAGCAGTACAAATTTCAAATGCGAACACCGCCATTTAAATGACGTCATAGGCAATATTTCATGGCTTCACAATAGATGCTTAGAGGAATAAAATATTGCTGTATACGTTATCCTTTATCAATACTTTTATTTTTACACAGATTTGTTCTTAGTTGTACTCAATAAAGTCTAAATTTAAGTATTAACCATCATGAGTATTATAGATGAGTAGAATGTTTACGTCTGCCAACAGGGTTTGAATTTAAAGTATAATTAAATTGTCTTGTGAGCATGAAATCATTCTGCAAAAGTACAAAGAGGATAAATTTAAAATGAGTAACTGCGTTTAGAAAGTGTGTATGTGTGTGTTTGTATTATAACTCATGTAATGTAGAATAAACAGTTTTTAGAATGGTTTAAGTTCTGCTTTTCGCT
>JAOXYJ010000044.1:240205-253252 GCA_028566555.1 Lithophaga nigra
CTGATATCTAAGTGGGGGTTCCTTAATGGTGAAAACAGAAAACATGATTTTCTTTGTATCACTTTTTAATTGCACACAACTGACCAGTCATTGTAACAAAGCAGAAGATATTTTTTAGCTTATCACATAAATCTCAAAATTTCAACTTAGAAGAAATCGTGCGTCATGCACGTTAGTTTTGATCAATGAAGATATTTTTTCTAATCATTAGAATTTAACGGGCTAGGGTGACATGGGGTCAATCAAATTGAAGATCCGAGAGATGATAATTAAATGACAAGGACCTGGGAATCATAGTCAAATACAATAGGAATTAAATGTGAATGATTCTCCCATTGATACAATTCTACTTTTCAAATTCCTTAGATACAATTCAAACTTTATTTACCACCTCCTTTTTAATTCTGAAGTGTTTTCAATAAATTAGTTTAAACAGTTAAGCATCATCCATTTCAACTCATTTATACTCAAACGTGGAAAGGGATACAGAATACAACTTCAGACATTCAATATGCAATGAATGTAAAAAAAAATGCTGATTATACAGTCCCCAGTCCCTTCCTAGGGTATATATATATACAGAAGTCTTTTGTACTTGCTGAAACGTGACCAGTGGAAGAACAAAATCCCAGGAACAAAATTCTGAATGCTAATTATTTGATAAATAAAGCCTGCAAAATTAATCCATGAATAGTATATAAAAATCTTGTGATAGAACTAGTAAATTATTAGCATTACTATCCATGTTTTAGTAACACCCTACATCCGGGGGGCAATTGTCCACTGGGCAGTTGTCTAGGGGTGCAGTTGCCTAGACTCTATTATTATTTCAACCAATCATTAGTCTATGAACCTTTTTCCTTTTTTTTACAATCTGTGTGGAATATTATTAAAAACAATGCAAGAAATTAGGGATGATTTTTTACTACCAAAAAAATATTACCATTATATGTAATTCTTAAACAAAATGCATTTTGCCGTTTCTGTCTATGTCTGTTTTTGCAGTAATTAGTTGATATGTTCAGCTAGGAATTACTACTCATTATCACACTGATAGTAAAAGATGTCCCCCACCACCCGATGAAGTATTTTTTTAAACTGGTTATTATCAGAACTTGATCAGAGTACCAGTGCTAGAAAATGGTTACAAATATGAAGGTATCAATGTACCAAATAAGACGACAAGACAATATGATCATCTGATGGACAGACATGTAAAAAACATTATACTATTTGATGTTTGTATGAGGGGGAATTATCAAGGTTATTTGAAACAAATATGTCGCTAACGAAACCCAGTGAAAACAAGGAAAGACCTGCTGTTTAATTGCCTTCTGTAAAGTAACCATATACAGCCTTGACTCTATGCAAATAAAGGATATGAAAAAAAACATGTTACCAATAAAAAACTGAGAATGAAATGGTAGAGCCCAATGGACAAAGGGCTTTAATACCAGTATGCCTTTGGTTTAATGGCTGTTTAAGAACATTAGATACCTATGTTCTTTATTTTACTTGCAGACCATCAAATTGCCAACGTAAAGTCCTATCACATCATATTAGTAAAAATGCCAGACTGTTGATGTTCTGAACGTTAAACTGGATAATTTTATAATAATACTTTTTTGTCCACTGTTGGCATTCTCTGTTATTATTAAAGTAGAGGGACTGTGAGCACAGCTCACTAACTGATACTCCACACTTCCCTCCAACAGACTGAAATTATTTCTCTTCATGCACATCCTCAGATGGTATGCTTCATTGAAATCCACCAAATCATGAAGGCTGAGTCTATGGCATGAAGGAGGAGTCTATGGCAGGGTCTATGGACAGACAGACATGGTAATTCCTATATACCCCCAAACTTTGTCTGTTGGAGTATAAAAAAAAAATTGAATGAGTATTTTTTCTAGGTGGAGTCAGAAGTTACAGCTGAACCTAACTACCATGAACTAAGATCATTTCTTGGTGGAGTCAGAAGTTACAGCTGAACCTAACTACAATGAACAAAGATCATTTCTTGATGGAGTCAGAAGTTACAATTGAACCTAACTAACTTGAACTAACATCATTTCTGATGGAGTCAGAAGTTACAGTTGAACCAAACTACCTTAAACAAACATCAGTAATTATAAGCTGTGGTAACATTCAATTAACTTTATGGTCCACTACTAGTCAAACTGAATTTGGAAACTCAAATACCCTTTTAAGTCAAAGTTAAATAAATGGTTATAAGATATTCTATACATTTATTATACAATACAGTCACAAAAAGGTGTAGTAGTAAATGTTTGTACTTCAAATTTTCACTGTGAAAACAAGAAGTGGATATTTTGTTAGAGACAAACTCAATTAGTTTTATTTGTTTGAATAAATTGATTCTAAAATAATAAACACGATATCTAGTTTCCTGAAAATTATCAGATCGACCAAATTTTTTATGAAATATTATTTTCGACTTTTTATGTATAATTTACGACTGTTCATCCCCTGTCATACATGAAACTGGGTAATATTCTACAAAATAATCATGTCAGAATTTGTATGATGTACTTATCTCATATCCCAATCAAGTAAAACTTCCTGTCTTTATGGCAGAAAAGAAGATTTTTCATAATTTTTTAATCAGATAGTTATCACAGGAGAGTTCGGCACAAGAGTCACCTGTTAAACATTCATAATGGAGGTGCCAAAGAAAAATAATTTTCAAATAAATGCTTAATTTCCTTCCTTCTATCTTAACTGCTATCAGACTATCATCTCTCTGCTGGAGCGACATGTGTACTTTCATTTTGAACACTTTACTTAACCTACAACCATTCATAAATAACATCATTAATCTGATGTATAGAGATAGGACAAGATATCATAATGTTCTACGATTTCCTCTCACCCCTACGCCACAGTTTCACCGCAGCACCGCGCCATGGCTCCTTAAGTACAAGTCAAATGGGGATTGAAAGATAGCAAAAATCTTGCCTTTTTCATTTGAAAAGACTGCAGAGACTCGTGGGGATTATTAAATCTATAAGATAGTATGTGCGATTATATCTATCTAATCTACAACTTGAAAAAAAACATTCAACTTTTTCTAAAAGTAATCCATGCTGGAGTCACACTGGTGAAGATGTACCAAAATCAAAAGTAAAAGTTCTGATGTTTGGATTTAAAGAAATCTTTATAACTTTAAAAAGAATCTTTACGACCTTAGAAGCTACTGATAACAAAAATTTTAAAAGAAGAAAACAGTTCTTTTCATTAACCAAGATTTTATTTTTTTAGATGAAAAATCTTTTTATTTATGTAGTTTTTTATATTTATGGATGACGTGACCCATAGATAAAAATCTCATATTAACCCAATACACAAATTCTTTGATGTTTTCTCAGTGCTTAATTACTACACAGTTGTTTAAAATCTTAACTTGAGAGGGTTCATAAAAAATTGAAGAAATAAATCTCTTAAATTAAGGTACTTTGCAAACAAGATTTAGGGTTTGCCAGAGATTATTACAAATACAAAAATATAAACTTTCAACCAAGAAATAACATGAAAAATGCTATAAAATCAAGCAGATTATTTAAAAATGAAATCTGAAATTACAAAAGAAATTTTAATTTCTTGTGATATAAATATCCCATAAGTGTTGTATGTTTCCATTTATCCTTGTATTATTTTTTCAACTTCAGAAAAACTGATAAAAATTTAAAAGTAAAATAAAGTTTCACAAACCTGAATCAGGATCTGACTTCTCATCATTATTAATGGATTCAGAATTTGTATCTTCATCATCTGAAGTTTTCGGACTGTTCAATTTCTGCATTGTCAATCTTGCTGAGTAACTCGGTGGTGGGATAATGAAAAAGACCATGTAGCGATCACCCGAGTCACAGCAACAACTAATTCTCATTTGATGAAGAGATGTTACCCGTAAAACTAAATCGCGACGACAACAGGTGACGTCAAGCATGACAGAAGTGCAAAATTGAAAAAAAGAAAATTTTAATAGGGCGGCCTTCCCATCATTTAAATACTCAATGAGAAGATAGTATTAAATTTGTTCAAACGACATGAATAGTATTAAAAGCTTTATGTGCTTAACTTTGTGTGAAAGTTAATTGTGACAGCAGAAAATTTTAATACATGTTTATAGTTTTCACCTGCGGTGACTTTTGAAGGTTGAGGTTTTAAATCCACATTTGGTTATCATTTCAAACATAATTTAAGAAACATAAATGAAAATGAAATGTTTTATTTGACTATCATTACAACTAAATTTTACTGCTGAAAGGAAAATCTGGTTTAATTTACACGAATTCTACGCCTTATTTATACCGACCATGTAGTAATAATTACTGAGGCTCATCCCATTGAAATAAATTGTTTGAAATTTTCACTTATCTCAGAAATCAATATTTTAAAATAATATTACATGATTTTCCATACCAATTTAATCGTTTTAACTGTCATTTTCAATACAGGTTAAGTTTCCTTGCATTTATCATTTCAATAATTATACATTATTTCACTAAAGTGAAAACACATTTGTCCTTGTTAAAGGCTTTAATTATCCCATTGAATTTTTAAATGATATCAACAAGCTTTTCTCTAATATTGAATTTGTCTGTATTGAATTTCACATAAATAATAATTTCAAGGAGTTTTGAAATATTATCTTCCAGTACTGTAATATATTACAATATGTATAACACACTATAAATCTGCTGGAAAAATTAGTGGTAGTTTTAACATGGGTGCTCATACTGTCCTAGCTTAAAGTTTTGTGTGTGTGTGTTGGCTTCCTCATCTGTGTTTGTGTGTATGCTTTCTCATCTGTGTTTGTGGGTGTGTGTGTTTGCTTCCTCCTTTGTGTTTGTGTGTATGTTTCTTTATCAATTGTAGCCTTGTCTTTGGTGTTTGTGCTTGATTCCTGTCTTGTCCTCTGCATATATGATTTATGAAACTTTGGTCATTTTCTCCAATACAAGGAAGGTCAAGGTCATGTACTAACCCTATCCCACAGTATAATGGAGCTGACTGCAGTGGAGATGATGCCGAAAATCAAACATGCAATGTGCATAATTGTCCAAGTAATTATTTATTTTATAAAAAACATACAAAATCCAACAATCTACCGAATTATAAGTTTATCCGTTGTAGGAGTCCATTGTGGCTAGCTGTTTTGTTTCAAACTACGACATATTACTACTCAAACGGAACTAAAGTTGGTATTAAGAATCTTCGTTACACAGAGAATAAATTTTATAAAGATGAAAGCGTTGTTAGGAACACGAGTTCAAGCCACTAGGGTCCAAAAAACAGTCTAGCAATATATTGCACATGATTCTGTCGTTCTGATCAAAATTGTTAGTCAGACGAAGGTATAAATACCCGTGTATCCAAAACTTAAATTTTTTTAACAGTTTAATACAGGAGAACGTATAAAACCATTCAAAATAAATATTTTTGAAAAGGGGAATAAACATTCAACAACATTTGAATTGAAACATCTAGCTGCCGTACATATTAAACACGTACTAGGTAAGTATAGAGGAGGGTCTCCGAAAAGGCCAAACAAAATAAAATTCCAAAGTTTGCTGATGACAATGTTGCTGGAGAAATTCCAAGTTAATACGAGACACGATGATCTCCAATCTAGTAAAACATAAGATTTTTCCGTTTTAGGTGTGAGAAAAGTCAGCGCTGTTTTTCGTAGGAACGTTTATATCGCCTGTCATTTTGTTTTCTTTTTCTCTTATATATATCTTGTTTTTAAAATACATCACAGGGTCACAGTTAATCGCCTAAAAGCACATGATAACAAGAATGTATTGCTATAATTCGAATTCTTCACATGGGGTGCATTTCTTATGTTTGATAAATTAAAATAATTGTACAAGTTGCATCGACGTAACAACGACTTGAAAGAAAGTAGTCGTTTATCGTTGTCCAAACATCGAGGATGTCGACGTCCTAACAGCTTCGTTGTCGATGACTTTCTTATGTAGGTCCAATGTCGATTTACCATTCGTCGATTCATTTACTCAGATCAACGTTACAGTGATATCTTTCGGATTAAACGATGTTTGGCGGATGTCTACATGTATTATGTTAAAGAGCTATAAGGACCGAGCTATAATTCTGTTTTCCTGATTTAGATAGTTTACTAATTGATATCTTGTTCATGCATACGTCTCTTTATATATTTCCGTTAATTATAAATCCTATTGTGATATACTCTGCCATTAAATTCATTTTGATCCAATATGGAATCTTTTTCATAGTTGACGGTGATTGGGATGATTGGACAAGTTGGACCACATGTTCTGTAACCTGTGGAGGAGGATCACAGAATAGGTCAAGGACATGTACAAATCCTGTACCACAGTATGGTGGTGCGGACTGTGTCGGTTTCGCTGGGGAAAATCAGGACTGTAATACGCATAACTGCCCAAGTACGTTTAACTATTCTAGAATCTTCGATTATTCATTTTCTAGTTTCGAATCAACATATATTAAACGATACTACTTAAATCCAAAAACAGGAAATGGCTTTATCAAGGAATAATCGATGGTTACTTGTCCTGCGCTACCTAATCTGCGATCTGATTTGGCAGATCTATAAAACACTATACAAACACACCATAAACCACTCCCTGTACTAGTATTTAGATAGGTTCGTACTTCTTTTCTGATTTGATTTCACTGATTAGTAGTAGTAGTAGTGGTAGTAAATAATTGATTTAGATTGACCAAATTGCTATAATATTTTCATCGAATTACATTAACTCTTATCATTATTTTGATAGTGACTCAATCATTACATGCTAATTATTCCGTTGTGATGGTGTCATTGTTATAGTTGATGGAGACTGGGATGATTGGACAACATGGACCACATGTTCTGTCACTTGTGGAGGAGGATCCCAAAATAGGTCAAGAACATGTACTAATCCTGTTCCAAAGTATGGAGGTGCTGACTGTTTTGGTTTTGCTGGAGAAATCCAAGACTGTAATACGCACAACTGTCCAAGTACGTTCAAATAGTCTAGAGTTTGATATAATTTGGATTATTCTAACCAATATTGTTTCAATCAACAACACACATAGAAAATGCCAGTGATTGTTCGTTTGTAAAACCATTGCTTTAGAAGACACGATGTATTATAAGCACAGTTTTGATTTTCGTTATTTAGTCTGTTGTAATAACTAGAAACACACAATTCTAAGTAGCATATACGTAGTATAATGCTGAACACTAGGAGGCAATAATTCTGTTTCAAACTGTCATGTCTGTTAGATTCTCAGTTATTCCATGACAATAGTTCTGACCTATATTTATGTATATAAACCTATATTCTCTCTGGATATACTGTAAATTCAGAAATCAATGCGTGCATTTATTATTGTGAATCCTGACAACTATCCAAAATGCGAGATTATTTAATGCGATTCCAGTCTATGCTGTCATAGACAATTACTACCAAAACTTAAAAATGCAATTTTTTATTAATGCGATGAACACCTTGTCGGATTTTTCGCATAAATAAAAATATCGCAATAATTTCTGATTTACAGTATTATAAAATACTATTTCTTTTTCCCTGAATGCAGTGATCGTCAGACAATTTGTTATAAATCTTGAATTGATCTATTTTCTTTGTCTTTGTTGAAAAATAAACTGAACAGTTTTCACAAGTTAACTTGTCATAAATCTTGTGTTATTCTGATAGTGACTCCAGCATTACATGCTAATTATTCCGGTTTTGTGGTATCATTGTTTTAGTTGATGGAGACTGGGATGATTGGACCACCTGGACCACATGTTCTGTCACTTGTGGAGGAGGATCCCAAAATAGGTCAAGAACATGTACTAATCCTGTTCCAAAGTATGGAGGTGCTGACTGTATTGGTTTTGCAGGAGAAATCCAAGATTGTAATACACACAACTGTCCAAGTACGTTCAAATATTCTAGAGTTTGATATAAATTGGATTATTCTAACCAGTCTTCTTCCAATCAACAACACACATTAAAAGGATTCTATACGTTCCAAATGATTAAAATGTTCTTGTGTAGAAACTGCCGGTGATTGTGCGTTTGCAAAAGCATTGCCTTAGAAGACACGATGTCTTACAAGCACAGTTTTGATTTTCCTTTTTTAATCTGTTGTAGTAACTATTAGCATTAGTAACATATAACTCTTGGTAGTATGTAATCATTAGCAAATACGTAGTATATATATATATATCTGATCATTAGGAGGAAACAATTCTGATTCAGAGTGTAATGTCTGTTAGATTCTCAGTTATTCCATGACATTAATTCTGACCTATATTTATGTATATAAACCTATAGTCTTCCTGGATTTATTATAAAATACTATTTCTATTTCACCTGAATACAGTGTTCGTTATACATTGTGTTATAAATCGTGATTGGTCTGTTCCCTTTTGTCTTCTTTGAAACATAAACTGAACAGTTTTCACAGGTAAACTTGGCATAAACCTTGTGATATTCTGATAGTGACTACATTCTTACATGCTTATTATTCCGGTGTTGTGGTGTGATTGTTATAGTTGATGGAGACTGGGATGATTGGACAAGCTGGACCACGTGTTCTGTAACGTGTGGAGGAGGATCCCAAAATAGGTCTAGAACATGTACTAATCCTGTTCCACAGTATGGAGGTGCTGACTGTATTGGTTTTGAAGGAGAAATCCAAGATTGTAATACACACAACTGTCCAAGTACGTTCACAGATTTAGAGATTTTGATATAAAGTTCGATTATTCTTACCAGTCTTCTGTCAACAAAACGTACATTGCAAGGATTCCATAAGTTCCGAATGATAAGAATGTCCTTGTTCAGAAAATGCCGCTCTTCGTTTGTAAAGACGTTACTACAGAAGATACCATGTCTTGCAGGCAGGGTTTTGATTATCACAGTTTATTACGTTTAAATAAGTATTCGTAGTACGATACGTCTTTAAGTAGTACTTAGACATTAGCTAACACGTACTTAGTCTTTATTAGATATAACTGTTTACTATATCTAGTAATTAAAGTCTTAAATTATTCTAATCGTGGTTTTCATTACTACATACGAAATGAACCAAAGTGGTGTTTTCATTGTAGTCGACGGAGATTGGGATGATTGGACAAGTTGGACCTCTTGTTCTGTAACATGTGGAGAAGGATCACAAAATAGGTCAAGGACATGTACTAATCCTATTCCACAGTACGGTGGTGCTGACTGCATTGGTTTGGATGGAGATATTCAAGATTGTAATACTCATAACTGTCCAAGTACGTCAAAGTATTCTAGAGAATTGAATAAATAATTGAATTATTCCATATCCAGTCTTCCATCAATGAATAGCTCTGAGATAACGGTGTGCACAATCAAAGGAAAGACTGTTCTGATCTATATTTATGTATATAAACCTATATTATGTCTTGATTTTTTACATTATAGTATTTCTATTTCACCTGAAAACAGTTTGCGGTAGCCGATTTGTCATCAGTGTTAAATTGTTCTGACTGTGGCTTATTTACTACCAGTGTGGTGTATTTATTGTAGTCGACAGAGATTGGGATAATTGGACAAGCTGGACCACTAACCAGTATTCTTTCAATCAACAACACACGTTGAAAAGATTCTATACGTTTCAAATGATTGGAAGGTCGTTGTATAGAAAATGCCGATGATTGTTCGTTTGTAAAGACATTGCTTCAGAAGACACGATGTCTTACAAGCACGATTTTGATTTTCCTTATTTAATCTGTTGCAGTAGCTATTAGACTATTAGCATTAGTAACACAACTCTAAGTAGTATGTAATCATTAGCAAATACGTAGTATATATATCTCATCATTGGTAGCAAACAATTTTGATTCAGAGTGTCCTGTCTGTTAGATCCTCAGTTATTCCATGACATTAATTCTGACCTATATTTATGTATACAAACCTAATTTTTTTCTGGATTTATTATAAAATACTATTTCTATTTCACCTGAATACAGTGTTCGTTAGACACTGTGTTATAAATCTTGAATTGGTCTGTTTTCTTTGTCTTCTTTGAAACATAAACTGAACAGTTTTCACAGGTAAACCTGTCATAAACTTTGTGATATTCTGATAATGACTACATCATTACATGCTTATTATTCCGGTGTTATGGTGTGATTGTTATAGTTGATGGAGACTGGAATGATTGGACAAGCTGGACCACGTGTTCTGTAACGTGTGGAGGAGGATCACAAAATAGGTCAAGAACATGTACTAATCCTGTTCCACAGTATGGTGGTGCTGACTGTATTGGTTTTGCAGGAGAAATCCAAGACTGTAATACACACAACTGTCCAAGTACGTTCAAATATTCTAGAGTTTGATATAATTTGGATTATTCTAATCAGTATTCTTTCAATCAACTACACACATTGAAAGGATTCTATACCTTTCAAATGATTAGAATGTTCTTGTGTGGAAAATGCCGGTGATTGTTCGTTTGTAAAGACATTGCTTTAGAAGACACGATGTCTTACAAGCACGATTTTGATTTTTGTTATTTAAATCTCTTGTAGTTACTATTAGCATAAGTAACATACAACTCTTAGTAGTATGTTATCATAAGTAAATACGTAGTATATGTATCTGGTCATTAGGAGCAAACAATTCTGATTCAGAGTGTCATGTCTGTTAGATTCTCAGTTATCTCATGGCATTAATTCTGTCCTATATTTATGTATATAAACCTATATTCTTTCTGGATTTTATATTGAATACTATTTCTACTTCACCTGAATACAGTGTTCGTTAGACATTTTGTTATAAATTTTGAATTGGTCTGTTCTCTTTGTCTTCTTTGAAACATAAACTGAACAGTTTTCACAGATAAACTTGTTATAGACCTTGTGATATTCTGATAGTGACTAAATCATTACATGCTTATTATTCCGGTGTTATGGTGTCATTGTTATAGTTGATGGAGACTGGAATGATTGGACAAGCTGGACCACGTGTTCTGTAACATGTGGAGGAGGATCCCAAAATAGGTCAAGAACATGTACTAATCCTGTTCCACAGTATGGTGGTGCTGACTGTATTGGCTTTGCAGGAGAAATCCAAGATTGTAATACACACAACTGTCCAAGTACGTTCATACATTTTAGAGATTTTGATATAAAGTTCGATCATTCTAAGCAGTCTTCAGTCAACAAAACATACGTTGCAGGATTCCATACGTTCAAATGATAAGAATGTCCTTGTTCAGAAAATGCCGCTGTTTGTTTGGAAAGACGTTACTACAGAAGATACCATGTCTTGCAAGCAGGATTTTGATTATCACAGTTTATGACGTTTATATAACTATTAGTAGTAAGATACATCTCTAAATGGTATTTAGACATTAGCGAACACGTACTTAGTCTTTATTAGATATACTGATTACTAGAAGCCAACAATTCTGATTTAGAATTTCATGTCTGTTATATTGCCAGTTATTCCACGGTACTAATTCTGATCTATATTTATGTACATTACCCATTAATTTTGTTGTACAATATATTTGTTACATAATACTATTTCTATTTCACAGTTTCCGTCAGACAATTTGTCATTAGTCTTAAATCATTCTAATCGTGGCTTCAATACTGCATATAAAATGAACCAGAGTGTCTACATTTATGTATATTCTTTCTTGATTTTTCATATAATACTATTTCTCATCTGAAAACAGTTTTGTCATTAGTTTTAAATTTTTCTTACCTTGGCTTAATTACTGCATGCCAACTGAACCAGAGTGGTGTCTTTATTGTAGTCGACGGAGATTGGGATGATTGGACAAGTTGGACCTCTTGTTCTGTAACATGTGGAGGAGGATCACAAAATAGGTCAAGGACTTGTACTAATCCTGTTCCACAGTACGGCGGTGCTGACTGCATTGGTTTGGCTGGAGATATTCAAGATTGTAATACACACAATTGTCCAAGTACGTCAAAATTTTCTAGAGGATTGAATAGATAATTTAATTATTCCATGTTCTGTCTTCCACTAATATACAACACATGTACTAACATAAAGGTTTGGACAGTCAAAAAGGGTAAACTGTTTGTAGCTGCTTCTGAAATGATTTCATGTATTACTAGTAACTGAAAATTTTGATTTAGACTGAAGATAATAAAAAGCCTTGTATTCTTTCTGCATATATTATATCACTCTCTTTGTAAATGTAACTGAACATAGCAATCGGAGCGGGACAAAGGATTTATCTTGTAATAATCTGATTGTGGTCAATCATTCCATGCTAATTAATTCAGTGCGGTGTCCTTATTGTAGTTGACGGTGACTGGGATGACTGGACAAGTTGGACCACGTGTTCTGTAACTTGTGGAGGAGGATCACAAAATAGGTCAAGAACATGTACAAATCCTGTTCCACAGTATGGTGGTGCGGACTGTGTCGGTTTCGCTGGAGAAAGTCAGGACTGTAATACACACAACTGCCCAAGTAATGGAAATTACACTTCAAAATATACCCATTAGTGTTTGATTCTACATGCACTAAATGACTACCCTATAATTCATTTCTATTGTCTGTTTGACTTGTAATGCTTAAAAATGTCCAATCATGCTAAACCATGCTATATGTCATCAGAATACTGTTAGTTCTGCTATAGCCAATTATCCCTTCCTGCGTAGTCAATTTGACGCGTATCCCTTAAACTCGTTTTCATGAAGTATTTGGATATGCATTTAAAGGTGTTTTTTGGATAGTAAGTTACAAGTGGTGTTCGCATACCAAGTTATAGGCGATTCCTGTGTAGTCAATTTGACGCATATCTCTGAAACTCTATTTTATGAAGTATTTGGATACCTAATTAAAGGTGTTTTTTCATAGAAGGTTACAAGTGGTGTTCGCATATCAAGTTATAGGCGATTCCTGCGTAGTCAATTTAACGCGTATCCCTGAAACTCGTTTTCATGAAGTATTTGGATATGCATTTAAAGGTGTTTTTTGGATAGTAAGTTACAAGTGGTGTTCGCAT